>JAZGTK010002468.1:0-31695 GCA_036877625.1 Ambastaia sidthimunki | reverse complement strand
CTGGATACAAAACAAAATATCCTGTTAGTTACATCTAAAATAAACATTCAAATGAGTCAGAACTGATTACAAGCTTCATGTTCAGTAATTATTAACTTGTTCTGGAATACATGGTATCATCTGTCCTTCTGGAATCATGGAAGCATAAGTAGATGGTTTAGTAAATCATCATTAAACTTTATGTTATTAACATCAGACTGTAAAAACCTGTTTGGTTTCAACATTTATTTTTAGGACTTGGCAGTTTGTGGCCCTTTGTCATCATTGGTTGTGGAATCACTATAGTAACAAGAGAGGGATGGTTAGTTTTCTAAGTAATGTAGACCCTTAGCCAGAAACAGACCCACCATCCTCTACTGTTCTCATTATTTATCTGTTACAGACATACATTAGTTCAAATCATTAACTTCAGAAGACGATACAGTGGAAAGCCAAATGAAGCCCCTTTATTCTGGAGTGAACAGTCCTTTTAAAAACGGCCATTTGATGACAGTTCTTAGTGGCTGAGCACAGGTTCAATTTTGGAGTAAATTGTTTGTACAGTCTACCTTGTTCAAGCCAATATGTGTAGAAATAAGCTCTGTTCTTAGCCATTACACCCACAGCACTGCTCTAGAGAAACTCCAGTCTCCTGCTTGAGACTATCACGAGTTTAGGAATGATTAACGATTTCAGATTTATTTGGGTTGTGTGTGTTGTGGCGTGTAATCTGTTGGCATGGTGATAAAGTTAAGTTGCCGTGTCTGGTCTCATGTTTGTGGACTTATTTGGCATTAAACTGCTGATATTTGAAGATGAACTGAGAGATTAACTGTACATTGAGGGACGTGGCAGAGAACAGACAGGAATGTTTACGTTTTAAAGACATTTCAAACCAACATTTACAGAAATCACTTTTTGTGACGCACAAATTGTGACTTTTTGACTCTTCTACTTACCCGTGTGACAACTTGCCCCAGTGTCCTGTAAACAGAATTTAACACCCCCATAAAATATTAATTTTATTTACATGTTGACTTCACATCTTCTGGAGAGCATTTCTGTAACCTCTGCTCCTCAGAAATCTTTCTGCTCATGTCTGAGATGTTAGAGGACGTGTTGTCTCATTCTGAAGGACGGGTGAATGCTATTGGCTGCAGGTCAGGGATTTTAACTTTGTGTAACATCAGATTGGCTGATCACTGTAATACCTCAGACACCACAGCCATCGTGAACTTTTTGTGTTTTTATTGGAACAATGAAAGAATGTGTATCTGGCAGAAACCTTGTCAGATGTCAGATATTTTTTGATTAATTTATGTCCACTTGTATTCGGTATTTCTCTTCTGTTACACTGGAAGCAAAAGTAAAAGACTTTCTCCACTCGTTAAAATTTGTATGCGCAAGCCATACCACAACAGCTTTATAATGTGTGTGTGTGTGTGTGTGTGTGAGTGCGTGTGTGTGTGTGTGTGTGGCAGATTGTGGTGTCACCATAAGGTGAAGAGGGAATATTAATTGCTAGCTAATTTTCTTAGACCATCCAGTCATGTTACCCAATTATTTTTTACGAGCCAAACCATTGTCTTGTTGCTATAAATTTATGTCTAGTGCTTGAATTGTATAAGCTTGTAGACATTTAATGCAGTTTTAAGAAACAATATCAACCTAGTTTTTTGTGCTCTGATTTTTTAACATTTTCTTTTAACATTAATAAATAATTGGGAGTTCGAGTCTGTATAGAGATTCTGAGGTAAAAATTAAAATACCAACAATTAACCATCCAAAAAGGTTTATTAGTAACATACAAAACAATTCAAATAGTCAATTGTTCATTGATTGGCTATTTGTCTACATAAATGTAAGTTCAACCTCCTGATTTCAATGATGTGATTAAAGACTTCATTCATAAGCACAGATAATAATGTCATGTAATTTCACCTCACCCACTCGTCCCTTACCTGTGCAACTAGTATTCACTAACCATTTACACTAAACTGTAGGACAAGACAGTGTTGCACAGACCCTGCTAACAATATTATGTTGAAAGAGCATTTCCCCAACGTTTCCATTAAGTTAAAAAAAGTGATACTAACATTACTGCAAGAATGCTTTTTAATAACCGAGATAATTTTTTTAGAGAACTTTAGCCAATGTTCTGAGAACATTCTCTGTTAGCTGGGATGTGGCTTTGACTGGAGATTCATCTTACAGGAAAGTTCAGTGGTTTTGGTGGTTCTCTAGATGCAATTTTTCAAGGCTAGGTGGAAAAATGCTACCTTTAAATGTTTTTTTTTCTGTTCTACAATTCAAAGCATTTTCAGCTTGATTCCTGTACATCTGAAAGTCTATGGCCTGTATAACATTTTCTTTTAAGCGGTTAACCACCCACTGGAAAAACCATTTCAGAATAACCAGCAGAAAAGCGCTCACACACTAACTTACTTGACTGCTCTTAACCTGCTGACATGTGATGTGGGCCTGAGTTCAGCTGTCCTCACTTTATTCCACCAACTGCATGTCAGGGTAACTGAAGACTAGATAAAAGTGTCTGTTATCAAGGATGCAGGAGTAGATTAGAAGACAGAGAAATGGTTGTACTGCCCCACTTAATCATTTCAAAGAGAATCTACTGTACATTTGCAGCCCAGATATGTTATTTGCCCCCTTTAAACACATGAGGATGGCATATCACTAGCGGTTTTCAGTCAAAATCTTCGTTTTCATAGTAGTCTGCATTTATTAAATGCAATGAACATGCACTAAAATAATACACAAAATCATATTTTGGCAAGATGATTTTAAAACATTCCATTAACAATTAAAAAAAAAGGTTTTGATATATATGATTTATAAAGTGTAAAGTTCTACTAACGTTACTGCAAAAACGTTTTTGAATTATTTGAGAGAACCTTTAGAGAACATTAGCCAATGTTCTGGGACCGTTCTCTGTTAGCTGAGCACTTTGTTATACAAAATATTTATTATATTAATATATATTAAATTAATATATATTCATTTGAATTGTTATGTTTTGGCAAGGGTTGGATAGTTCTAAACGTTCAGCTTACCTCCAAATGAACAGAACTTGCATTGAGCTTCATGTCTTAGATGAAAGATTTCCACTGTTTAAATAACATTAGCTCTTCTGAAGTGTTTCTATAGACCCCAAAGCCACTGGAGCTTCCTAGAAGTTCTTCATGTTAAATGTTTAATTAGGGTTCATTTCAGAAAACAGTATTTCTTTTAATTACTTGAAGCAGCATTAATGAGAGCATGTGATTCAGTCTGGTGTGAACGGCTGCTGCGCCTGAATACACAAGATGAATGAAATAACGGGCAAAACATGTTTTTGATGATTAATATTGTTTTTAAGCTCAAAGAGCTACAGAGGAAAGGTCCACATGATTAATATAGTGGATGTACAGAGTCATCAGAGCTGTAATGTAAACAAGCCATCTGCTGATAAACAAATGCAGGAGCAGGAGAAAGTGGAGGAGAAAATCGAGAGGCCACTGGCCTGCACGACAAGGGAGCGAAACTATAAGCAGGGGCAGCTCAGAAATCCAATTACCCTGTCTAATAAGATGACATTCTGACACGAAACCTTTCAAGAGCCGTGGACAGAATGTTTGTAAGGCTGCCAGGCAAAACATTTCCATAAACACACGTGAACATTACAGTCAACCACCGTAAATAAGCACCTACAGAAGACAGCTGTTTATTTTTATTTGTCTGTTTGCATGTCTTAACAATTCTTGAGTTCTTAACAGAATATGGGAGTTAAAGGGGGAAAGTTATGGGCAACTTTCCCAGTTATATACGGCCACAAACATTTTAAAAACAGTTTATATATAATACATATTACAAAAATTGCTAAAAAGTGCTACAAACATTACTGCAAAATTATTCTTTTATTTTGAGAAAAACTTCAAACAAAAGTTTGAAGAATAAAACAGACAGTTAAATTTCATTCTCTCTTTAATTAAGGGTCAAAGAGACGGTGGAAAAATGGTTATCCTTTAAAAAAAACTACATTTTGACTGTTTTGGTGCACGACATTACAAGTGAACCTCAGGGAAGACAATTATTTTATTAAATGCACTATATGATACGACCCATTTAAACCTGAACAAAGGCTTCTAATGGCTGCAGTCATATTCAGTTCATATGCAGTATGGAAATGGGTCAGGAGAGATTGATTAACTACCAGCCGTGCATTTAGATTATAGTGAAATTGAGTGTCTGTGCTTTTGTGAGCTGGGCTGTGTGATTGTGTATTAGTGTGAGAGAGAGTATGAATGAAAAACATCACATTAAAAGCTGACAAATGGAGAGAAGGGCACAGTGTCTGCCCCACTGTGTTAACCACACCAAATAAACAAAATGACCTTATCAGCTGAATTGATTCAAAGCCAGAATGCAAAATCTCACCTGCTTCATTCAAATCAGGGGAATAACACATTTTTATTCATGTTCTAACGGTGCCTACAAGTGTCAAGATACAAGATACACTCATCTAACAATTTAAGAACGTTTCCCTTAACAAAAAAAGTAATAAGAAAACACTGCAATGTTTTTAAAACATTCCACGAACAACTTAAGAATAACATTTTTGATATGATTTATAAAGTTCTACTAATGTTAAGAGAATGTTTAGAGAACATTAGTTCTGGGAACATTCCCTGTAATCTGGGAAGTATCTGCTTTCAAACCCCCTGGTTTTATATTAAACAGTTTAACTGCATGTAAATGACATCAGTCAATTACTGGCAACCAAAAGTGGTGAATTTCTAAGTAAAACAGGATATTCAATGAGGAAAAGCTGTAGGCGGGGCCTGATAAATTCTTTAGATTCTGTAGAAAGGAAAGAATCGTTCTTTGAAGTCATTTTGCAATACATACTGAAAGAAATGCATTAAAAGTCGACATTTACTGGTGATTACAAAACCCGTGTGCAAAATGAACCAGGAGTGGAATTATGCTGTTCGTATTCCACATGCATTTAGTCAAATTTTAGTCCCAAGCGAAGCACTTTAAACTACTCGCTAGGAAGCGAAACCCATGAATATGTCATCAAAGTGGCCGTCAAGAGAATCAGAACTTCTCCCAGAATCCCTCTCTCCACAGCCTGGGCTGCTGCCCGGCCGCATTAAGTTGCTTCTCTCTTTTCACTGCCTTGAAGCCTCTCGCCACGGCCATTTTCATGCACTTTTATCCTCTAGAGTGCATCTCAGTGTCCTATTATGGATCTACAGTTAATAAAAGATTGGCCACAGACTGCTTGCATGCTTCTATAGGCTGAATGGGCCTATTGTTATGAAGACTTTTTGACCCCGTTCTGACCCGAATGACCCGTATAATATTCAAACAGCGTTTCTTATGTTGATAAAAATAACAATAAAGCTTCTGCTGTTGCCAAACGCCCCAGGCGCATTAAAATTATTCTAATTTATTACTGAAGCGCTACAGTAAGTGCCGAGTTTAGCAAAGCTTTTAGAGTTTAGAGTAAAAAGCAGTTGAAGATGTTTGTTGTAACATTAAAATTGTGTGAGCGAAATACATAAAAAGACTTTCATGTACAGTATGGAGGACTAACTGTGGCTCTATACAGGATATATACAGAAATGATTCTGGGTTAGCGCATTGTTTCCTGTGTAACGGTTGTAAATGATGAAATTGTTATGAGGAGTGAGCCATCGAGAGCAGTTACAAACCTGATGCTTATGAAACTTCATTTACATGAGGAAGATCAGATTTACATCCAAATGATAATGAGATACATGAAATGAAATCCAGTCCCCAAAGTGAAGCTATAAATAACTCAAGAGTCAAGAAGTTGTTTTGTTGTCATTCAGCTGTATAAAGCAGGTGCAGGTCATACTGGTATTAAAACATGTTCCTGCAGGACCATGAAGCCACATAAGACACAGACAACAAGAGATTAAACACAATCACACAGTTCCACATAATGCAGATGTGCAGACTGTTCAATGATGAGAGACAAGTGCCAAACAACCAGTACAAAACACAACACAACAGACAGTACACAATAAAAACACTACACTACACAACAGACAGTACACAATAAAAACACTACACTACACAACAGACAGTACACAATAAAAACACTACACTACACAACACTATAAAGGAAAGGAAAGGACGTGACATGTTTTTGTCAGTTCTGGTTACCCATAACCGAAATGTGAACTCTGCATTTAACTCATCCTTTGTGAGGAGTGAACACACACTGCAAGTCATGAACACACACACACTGGAGCAGTGGGCAGCTATCCCTGCAGCGCCCGGGCAGCAATCGGGGGTTTGGTGTCTTGCTCAAGGGCGCTTCAGCTGCTACCTGCCGGCGCTGAATTCGAACCACCAACCTACTGATTACAAGCCCGACTCCTTTACCAGTAGACCACAACTGCCCCCACTGCGAGCAGAAGAGACGATATAAAGACACAACCCTACACTAAAGTAGAGCACAGAGTGAGACACTGACCAACATACATACAGTGTGAAAACACTTGGTTTAAACCGTCACTGTTATATTTACTGAAGTGCTGTTTGAGTGCCTGTCATGTGGAAGTTTGATCAAACTCAAATCATGTTTTTATTTTGCCCTTATTTTCTCCTGTTGTTTAAGTTCATAAAAGTATTTATTGCATTACAGTGCAACTTCAGCTCTTTAATCTGACCTGTGACCAGCAAACATTCACAAAAGCTGTGTTAAAGAAATTAGGTTTATTTTATTTAAACGTTAGAACATTTTCATTATTTGGCCATTTCCTGCTGTTGCTTTATTTTACAATACTGCAAGTAAAAAGTTAAATGAACTATCCACTAATTTGATGTATTTCCTCATTGTATTCTTTTCTTGTGTTTCTTCCTTCACTGGTAAAACAGTTTTAAACACGACTCCTGCACTGTGAATTAATACACTCATCTTTTAATGCAGCAGAAAGAGTTTTTGTAAATGTGCTACATGGTTTCAGAGGTACTTAGAGAAACTCTTTTAAAGAGTTCAGCCAGCAGTTTATGCAGCTACTTACTGATTCAGAAAATAAACTGTAAGAGAAACTCTAGTGAAGAATTCTGTGTCTGTACAACTTGATCTGACTGTCCAGACTTTATTCAGACTAACTAACAACTGACTAACAGAGAATGTTCTTAGAACATCGATTAATGTTGTCTAAAAGTTTCCTCAATGTTATCAAAACATTCTTGCAGAAACGTTAGCAAGTTAGTTTTTAAAGTTATAGTGTGTGTGTGTGTGTGTGTGTGTGTGTGTGTGTGTGTATATATATATATATATATATATATATATACACATATACATATACACACACACACGCACATATATATAAAACATGTATACATCAATATTTATATTAAAATAAATATTGATGTATACATGTATATATCAATATTATACATGTGGAACGCTTTAAAAGTTACCAAATAAAAATGTTTAAATAACATTCTTACAACTAAACAATAATGTTAATGCAAAAACTAAAAAACAACATTGTTAATGTTTTGGTTACTAATTAAAGCATCTTACAACCTAAAAGTTAGCTGGGAGTCAATGAATATTAAATCATCTTAAAGAAGTTTTCTAACATTTTAAAACTTAATCTTGGATTTTAGATGATTCAATAAAACTAGAGTAATTAAATAAGAAATGACTGTATTAAATACCATTTAATTCAGTTAAAATAGGCAAACAAGATTTCTTATGCATATTTAATTTAATTGTTTATGACTTTGTGTGTCCCCCGTTTAATATATTGTAAATTAACTCTTCTATTGTCTTTTGTCCATGTTTACTCAGATTTAGCCCTTACAGCCCCCATGAATCTGATTCCAATTCATTTTAAATGTTTTAAATACAGTTTCAGTGTTCATCGACATTCAGTGTTTTAAATGTTCAGATACGTGAGCTGAGGTTCTAAAGGTCAGGAGCAGATCATTCCGAGATGAATCCTATCATCTCAAGTGGGAGAGATTTCAGCAGCGTGTGGAAAATGAAAGAAATAATATGAAATGTAATCAGCCGCAGTCTGTTTTACTGTCACGCAGATTTAATGTGAGTGTTGAGGGAATCAGTGAGGCATAATGCATGTTATTTTTCAGCCCTAAAAAAACAAACTGCTGCCTCCCATCTTTAGGATAGATTTATTACTTCATTCTTCGCTCCTGGACGGGAAATGCGTTCTATTTTTATCGCAGGAGGCCGTTTTGTATGAAAGTATTCAGTTAATTACACAAGCCAGTGGCTTCGGTATAGCTCCACATTTTCTCATTAGGAAATACCGGGAGTCTGGTCTGAATACTCATGAGGAGATTCACGAACTTAATTTCATCTCCAGAAAATTATTTGTAGCTGAAATTCTGATCCTGTCATCTCATATCAACCTTCTCACATGAGCTGCATTAAACAGAAGTCACCTTGATTACTGTGAGCTAATTCTGTGCTTGAAAATAACTCACACTAGCTTATGGGAAATTATGACCTTTATATGAAACAGAAATGTGGATGATGTATGCAACATATAATCACAGTTGTGCTGATAATTAGACCAGTACAGCTATATGAATATAATGCAACTACATTCTAAAAAATAAAGTTACATTTCTATAGCCTGTAGATAGATAAATAGACAGACAGAAACATAACAGACAGAGACAGACAGACAGACAGTTTTGTGCAGAACAATCCATAATTTATTTCGTAATGTTAATTTTGCAGACTATTGGATAACAGACATTTAAGTGCAGTTCTGTGGCTGGAGAACTCATAAGACACTGAAATCAATGGATCGCTCCCACGTTAAGGAATTAAACTCATTTTATAGCCTGTCAAAACTGTCAACAGTCATTCTCAGCCCTGAATGAAAGTGAGGATATTTCCTGTGAGGATAGATGTTTTCCTAACACTGATATCAGAATTAACATCTGTTCTGCTAGAGCTTCATGAGGACTGTGTTACACACATGTTGTCATTCATGCTAATAGCAGTAGAGGTCACAGCAATCAGACCAGAGAAAATCACTCGTGTGTGAATACAGATGAAATAAAGTTCATTTAAACGACAGCACAAGCGACACACTGTACGATCACAACACTGACGGATGCTAGTACATTTCACCCGCCCAGCAACCACCGCTTGTTTCCTTATCATAATATTTTATGAGTTTAATTTTGTCTAAGCCTAATTAATATTCATGAGCCACATTCATAAAGTGTATAAAATGCAGCATTTTTTAATCACAATATAGAAGATAAAGCAAAAAAATTACATTAGAAGCCAAACCTAACCATCAGATCATATGTGGCAGCAAAGAAATTGTGGGTTCCATTCCCAGGAAACACGCTGATGAAATATAACTTAAATTCACTAAATGTAAAAAAGTCACTAAATGTAAATGTGTCTGTTGGATATCATGTGTTTTTTAAATCATGCTGGTTAAAACAAGTTTTTTTTCCCACAGAATAAATGAACCATTTTTTGGATTTATAATGTACAAACATTTCACGTCTGTATTAATAACATTTAGCCAATGAGGAAATAATACAGTATGTTAAAGATAAACGTTTACAAAGTCTATACTAATGGCTTTCTGTATGTGAGTGTGCTGAATACATGATACTCAACTAGCAATAGTTTAATAGTTTAAGACTGTGTAACCTTGAACATGTTTCTAGAAGCCTTTGGGTCATTACAGATACATGGTCCACCTCTAAATCTCTTTACATATGGTTCATGCTTCTGTCCATCTCTCACTGCTATTCAACATCTTTACAAGTTCACATCCACAGCGAGCACCAGTCGCTCCCACAACTCCCTTTATCCACAGCCTCACACTTTATCTCCCCAAACAGCTGCCAGAACCCGGGTGAGGTCTGCTCCCCTCACGCACAATCTTCTGCTTTCTCTGACAAACAGATGGATCTGTCCGTTCTTCTGTATGCAAACTGTGACGGGGTGAAGCTGGAGAATCGACAACGGACTGATACCCGGGTGCATCTGAAACGGTTCCTCTAACAAAGCTGAAGACAGCTGGAGATAACTTCCAGTCTGTGGGAGGTGCAGACAAATACTTACAGCTGAATTTCCAAGTATCAGTTTGTCACAGTAATTCAGTGGTTAAACCATCAAGCCTGTAGGTGTGTTAGTCACAGCTGTGTCGCTGTTAATACTGAATGTATTATAACCTTGCAAGTTTTCTGAAACGTTAAATATTTCTGTCTCACTTTGACACAGGCGCTGCTTTGTTTTAAGATAATTACAGAGCTAAAGTTTCATTAACATTTATTTAAAACTAATTAGAGGTTCTTTCATAATAGCACATCTGTCAGTTTTAATGTTTGTTGACAATAGTGATTCTGATCTTTCTGTTTCATCTGCACTGTTTTGTTTTTTTGTCTTTTGTCTTGCACTTCTTTGCAGTTCTCTTCAAACTGTGTTACAATGTTCATCTGTGTTGGTCCAGCTGATATATATCCTGTCTCAGATCTGCTTGCACTCTGCTAACAACATGTTCTTATTGTTTTAATCAACGTTTCTTTATCAATACTGTCTCTTTATACATACCATCAGGTCTGTAGCCACTGGAGTGAAAAGCAGAAATGAATCGCATGCATCAGCCCCACAACAATGTTAAATCTACAGGGAAAGAGGCTCAGGGCAAAACACGGTACAGACAGAAGGCCTGTGAAACCACTACAATATTACAGGGAAACAAATTTTTTGTTCTGTCTTATCCGTGTCAGTGCTAAATCACAATAACAATGAATCCTGAGCCTTAATTTAAAAAACATTCAACCGATATTTGCTTTGAATAAAAGCCAAATGAATGCATTAAAAGTTTAATGTAGAAATGATTCCCTGCATCTCTGTCAGCAATTTTAAGAAGCTATTTTATTCTGCTAATATTTAACTGCTGACAGAATGTATAGTAAGAGATCTATGTAACTCCCTGAGCTGAGTGCGTTTTAGACTGTTTAGCTATTTTTTCAGGTACATCAAGATGATTCCAGTTTCTTTTGCATTCAGGCAGGTAGTTCCAGGCAGCAGGTGTCTGCAGGACTCAGTTCTGCTGGTTGGGTTTTGTTGTTTTTTGAGGGTTTGTTCGCTCTCCGCACTACTTGTACTTGCATACTAAACGTTTGACATTCTAGAAGCCTCATTTATTTTAGCTTCCTGTCATTGGCAATACAAATGCGGGATGGAGTTTGCTCTGTAGACTGCCTCAGATCCCCTTTTACAATTTAATGAGTACTGCTAATTATCTAAGCCCACCTAATTAGGCGTATAGGAACAAACAAACTAATATGAAAACAAACTTATGAAAGTTATCTAAATGGCAACTCAGCAGCTCATTGTTATGCAGCTCACTGTGGTGTAGTGGCTAGTTATCTTCAATATTTAATTGTTTACAAATAACTGCCACACTTCTGGTCACCATAAATTAGTTCTTTTACACCAGGAGTGTAAATTGTATTTTAATGTCTTTGAAATCTGTATTTACTTGATTTATGAGCTTTTCTAGCTTGGCTTAAAAAGTCAAAAACATGGCCAACATTCTGAGAGTTAAACCATGTAACAGAGACTTGAGGGTGTTTTGTGAGCCTGTATGACTGTATACACAGTCTGTTTATCTTACAAAAGAATGGAAAAAAAACCACAACAAAATCTCATATGCAGGAATATTCATTAGCAAGAATAAACAGCAAAGGTAAAATTCATCTGAGCACATGATGATTCAACGCCCTGCTAAACAGAATCCTGTCACAGTCACATCTGAGTCTCAGCACAAGACAGAGCAACATTACACACTAATACATCTGACACGAAATATCATTCCTGTTCCATCACGTCAGTCCTCAGGCTACTCTTGCTCTTACCTTCACTGTAGTAAAATAATAACCATGAGGTTGCCAGCAAACAGTCTATTAATAAAGAAACTAAATGGCTCAATTGTCATGGATCTATTTAGTGTTTTGAATGTCTATAGGAAGGAATATTAAAAGACATCTATCTGTTAGTTAATTATAACTAGACTCTATATGTCCCTGATCATATTGGCTAGATGATTGTTTTTATATTAAATACATTTGTGAGCTCTAAATATGTTTGATATGCATTACCCAAAACCACAACAACACACAGTAAGTACAGAGTGACGCATGTTCACAGTGTGCCCAAATAAACAACAACCACTCAGTATCATTAATTAATAAATATATATATATATATACAATAGACAGACAGACAGACAGACATGTACTAATATTTGTATATCAATTAACTTAAAGTGCATTTAAGCACAAGCGCTCAGACACGCTGTGTGCTTTCAGTTTTACTGCAGCTCGAAGGAAGCAGAAATAAACTTTTGAGTATCTCAATTATTTTGACCTGAAATGGTTCAGAACATTTGGCCTCTAAATATCAGCTCATCTAATGATCGTTATGCACAGGACGTAATATGATTCCGGAGGCCATTTCCTGTTCTCTCACGCCTGTAATTACATGCAGTATTAATTCTGAAGTCTTATCATATTGATCAAGTGCTGCCTCTCTCTGGTACACATCAGCCCCTCACTGCTGCATCATTACAACTCTCGTCTCCAAAAGCCTCCGGCTGAATAAACACACGGTGAGTGTAGTTACAGAAGACGGATACCCGCAATGTTTCCATTCAGTAGCAACAATGTTAAAAACTTTATTTTGAACATTTTAAGGATGCTCAAAACATCCTGTTCATTAGACCTCACTGCTTGATTATAAGAACGTTACTTGAACATTTTTAATTTCTGTAATGTTTTAAAACGTTTCACTAACTACTTAAGAATAGTGTTTTTAATTTTTGATTGTTAGAAAATGTTTGACTAACGTTACTGCAAGAATGTTTTGATAACTTTGAGATGACTTTTAAAGAAAATTAGCCACCGTTCTGAGAATGTTTCCTGTTGGCTGGGTAAATGGATGGACCTATGACTGCATCACAAAAAGACTGATTCTACAGTTCTACAGCTGAAAGCTCACGTAGGGCTGATTACACGGATTAAAAATGAGATTTCTGTTATTATAGCTGAAAGCGTCGATGGCTTGAGTCGCGGAAGTTGTCAGTCTTCATTATGTAGATTGTGATCAAATATTATAATGCAGTTCTCAGTAGGTGGTTTGTGAATTGAATTGTGTTGGAAGCCACAGGAGGTGTTCCCCCCGCAGCCGTTTGTATTAAACTGATATTTGATATTGCTCGTGTCTTTCTCAGAGTTTAGTGGATGTATTGGAGTTTATGGAGCTGCTGTACAGACCGTAAGTCTGTATCTACATATAACAATTCATTAGGATGGGAGCTGTACAGTTCAGTGAATAAGATAAGCAATTAAATAACCAACATTTGTGGAAATACAGCATGTTATCACAGATAGCTTTTTGATTCGCCTTAATTAATTATGTTTCTTTTCATTTTAAATCTAACTAAATTATTGGGTGCTTAAAGGAATTTAATTTACCTCCTTTCATATTCAGAACAAAAATAGTTTTAAAGATCTTGGACTACATATTAAAAGTGCTAAAGCTGTCAAGCTAAAGTGGTCTATACACAAATCAATATATAAAAATCGAATACATTATTCTTTATATGAAACGTAAATTGTTACTCACTTCAAATCCTGAAATCAATATTATTGATTTATTGGTCGTTTAGACGTTCCCATCAGCCTATCACTTTCTTCTGATAGTGGGGCTGGTTACATTTATATAATGACTTCTGTTGTTGTGTGATGTACATGCCTGTAATAAAGTGATATGTTTTGTAATGAAAGTACTTATGTTTTGCCAAAGTACCATTCAGTCTTAGTGGAAAACACTAATGCAGCTCACTGTTGCTATGGCTACCAGCTTCAGTTCTGACTGGTACCAGGTGAAAATACACACAGAGTGATGTAATGTAACTTTTTTCTAGATACTATAAATAACATAATACAGGAAAGTTCCGTTAAGTGCTCTATGTATATGCTCTATATAAGTAAAGTGCTCTATATAAGTGCTCTATATATAAAGTGCTGTATATGATAGGATGTCCTAAGGCGTGACTTTGAAGAGCACTCTGAAGAGATCTTGTGCTTTCAAATACAGACTAGACTGCTAGTCTCTCTGAAATCATCTGCTCCACCTTTAATTAGTTATTTTGTAACATAAAACATTTAAGTGCCATCAGTAATGCAGACGGATAAGAAATCTGATTTCACTTGTTTGTTTGGTGGGCTCAGAATTTAAAGGTCACAGGTTTGAATCCTGGACAATTATATTAACATCTTGAGACCACTGAACTCCTCGGCAACATCCTTAACCTTATTTCAGATGTACTGAATCTGCTACAAGTGTTTTATAATTTCTTCTGAATAAAACTCGCCAACCAAATGAAACAAAAGTAAGTAGCTGAACTGAAAGATACATCAGAAGAGAGGAGAGAGAGAGAGAGAGAGAGAGAGAGAGAGAGAGAGTCAGAGTGTTGTAGTGCAGATATTCAGTTTAAAAGCCAGATTAATGTAACAACAACAACATCCAAAGATTTAAAATATGATACATAATGTTACAAAACATTATACTAACATTACAGCAAGAATGTTTTTGATACTTTAAGAGAACATTAGCCATTGTTCTGAGAACGTTCCATAAGCTGGAAAGATGACTACATTACATTAGGTTTGAATTCAGCTCTGGTCCCCCGCCCCCCTCTGTCATTTCTGTGATTTATTGTACTAATGTCCTATCATCGCTCGGACTCGCTCACAATCATGTGTCATCTGCTGGATTAATGCCCTGCTAAAGTCTTCAAACATCTGATCGTTCATCGCTGTTTGAACCCTGTCAAGCGAGCCAGTAAACAATCACCCTTTTTCATTATCTGCAGAAAAATTATCTCTTCTAATAATCCATCTATTGAGTTTGGAAATAAATGAACTGAGTGTTGTGAAAGACTGATGACTTTTAAAGGATCTTAAAGCAATGCAGAGGACAGAAGCGGCTGGATTATTCAAAAGTGTTTTAATTTATGAAGAAATTGTGAGGGAAGGACTTCCCTTATCAGCACAGACGCATTCAGCCTAAATGAGATTCTTTTGACATTTCATTTGCCCCCACGGAACGGCAGCTAAATTTGCAGCAGTCGAACCCGCTGCTCTAAATGTCATTTAGAAATATCATTTCCTATTTTGGAGAGAGAGAAAGAAGAGAAAAGAAAAAAATCAGAGGTTAGCATCAGCAGTTGAGTTATCATCTGTAGAGATTCACTGGAGGGGAAGAATGTTTTACGATACAACTAACAGCACTCAAGATAGTGTAGGGTAATCTAAAAGTGTAAGATTACTTATACTGTATATACTGTACACATACAGACATACTAGCCAATTAATGAATGAAGCATATAACTATCAAATATCCAGCATGACACAATGACAACATGTTTTTTTAAACACAATATTTGCCTGAATTTTTATGAAATTAACTTTCCAACCAAGGATCACAAAAACTACCTTCAGTGCAGTGAAACCTGGATTTAAGTAAAAAACTGTTCAGAAATAATGGTTTTTCATTCTTTTTATCAATCAATTTTCAGTGTGTAAATGGTTAGTTCAAGTGTTATTTTAAATAAAAGGATAATATGTGACCTGTACTGGCAAAATGAGTCTCAATGAGCAAATGTTCTTGTAACTTTCACATTCTCTATTAAAACACATTATGAATAGTGTATGATTTGTTGAAATCAGACAAAAATGAATGAACTGCATCTGTCTGAAGAACCAGTCATCGAGAGAGAAGAAAAAAACAGCTTTTCATGGATTATTAAAACAAATGAAAGATTTAGGAAGGTTCATCTCTCAGAAAACGTACAAATAAAGATGATTTTAGACGTTTTACTGTTATCTGGAGCATTGAGGTCGCTAGACGAGGCCTTTAATGAACTCATTTAGTGAAAACTTCAAATTAGACCAAAATTGACATTTTTCATTTATTTTGCCTGTAGCTGGTAATTAGCCCGTGTTCATTCCGACTCATTTTGCCAGCGCGGGTCACAAATGTGGACTCAGTTGTCCATAACAATTAGTAAAATAATACCAGTCATAATTTATTTCAATAATAACACAAGCTTTAGAAATGATGCTCCTGCTTCTATGCAAATTTCCATTTGTTTTGAAGACATAAATGTTTGATGGGGCACTAAAGGTATTACAGACAGATCCATTCTCTGTTAAACCAGACAAACAGACTAAATCTTTAGAGTGGTGAATTTTCCTCAACAAATATTTGAAGATTTGAGTATAATTGGTTGAATCTCCTAAAAACATGTCCTGGTCCAGCATCAAAAGATCAAAAACTATTGCATCACAGCCATAAACACGCAGTAAGGTTACAATGAGCAAACGTTCCTTCTCATCATGAAGAGTGTTTTTATTAAACCTCCTGGCACATGTTCTGCTCAGCACTGTTAAGCGCAATCGAAGTTTGACCCCTGAAGGGCATCTATCTGCTCTTATCTCTTAAAACTGAAGCGTCTCTGTGCTCTACACAGGGTGCTTGATCTGCTGAAGGGTGGAAACCAACCAGCTACAACTCCATGCAGTAAAACAAGTGTGCAACATAATTAGTTGGAACAAAGCGCAGGGTGCGAACCCGTCTCCCACCTCTACTTCCTCTTTCATCCGATCTGTGCTGTCAAACTTTAGTTAAACTGCAGTGAGAATGAGTGAAGTCAGACTACACTGGTAGCATTGAATGATTACTGTAAAAGATACTATAAAAAATGTTCCAGGTCAAATGCAAGTTAAGCTCAATATACATACACAGCATTTGTGGCATAATGTTGAAAAACACAGAAAATAATTTTGACTTCAACTTGTCTCAGTTATTATAAGGCTCTTACCTGTCAGGACGTCTGTGTTACAGTCAGATGTCTTTTATTTTGAAGTTGTGTTTTGTAGTCCTTGTGTTTTGTAGTTCATGGTCTTTGTAGTTTTTCATGTTACTCCGCCCTAATTGTGTCCAAGTGTTAATTGTTCCCCTTGATTACTTTGGTATCTATAGTCCTCATGTTGTGCTGGTCTCTGGTTTAGTGTTGCTTTGTAAATTCTGCTGTGAATAAATTCCATGTTTGTTAAGTTACAGTCAGAGCTGGTCTTTATTTGTGTTTGTTCAATAGACTTCTACTCCACTTGCCTTCAGTATTATTGTGACAAAACAGAGCCAGACAATTAAAAACAAGCATTAAAATACACACTGCTCATAGGTACCGGTATGCAGTAGTTTAGCCACCAGACTTAAATATTACACAGTATAACATGAGAGAGATACAATCACCTCCTAATTTTGCCTAGCTAAAGTTCTGTCCAAACCTTCTGTTTAGTTTCCATGACAACGTAACGCCAGTAATGCCGGTGGCAACCTGGTTAAACCAGCTGTGTAACAAACATCTTTGTTGACGTACCGATTCCCACAGATATAATAGTGTTTCCAACAAATAAACATTTTTTGACATTGTATTAACATTGCAATTTAATTCTGCAAATACGTTTTTTAAACATTGCACTAACAACTTAGAAATAACATTTATTTTACTGCAAGAATGTTTTTGATAATGTTGTGAGATCTTTTAGATAACGTTAGCCAATGTTCTGAGAATGTTCCCTGTTGGCTGTGAATGCCAAGCAGAAGAAAATCAGAGCATCTCTGTATGGAAATATCATCAGGGGAAGGACGGTAACCATATTTCACTGTAACATCTAGAAAAATGAGACAGGACTGTAAATGACTGAAGAAACAGTGACAGCAGGTAAAATAAATGGTGCCTGTAATTATGGCTGGAGACTGTGCCAGGCTCGGATGATAATTGCAAAATTAACCTGAGATCTTATTCATCTGGCAAGTGAAAAACAGTGTTTGTTTCTCTCCATCAATATTTCATATTTCTAATTACCAAACAAAAATACTGGTGTTTTCAGAACAACATATTACACCTTATGTTTGATATTTAGGTATAAAACATCTTCAGTAGGGCTGTCACTTAAAATTTAGGGGCATATGATGAAGTTTACAGGTGGGCCTCCATCCCCTCCCACAGGGCCCAATGAGGATGCTATACCATACACCCAACGAACACTTTTAGGTTGTAAGAGCGTTTTGCTTATGTTTCCAATAAGTAACAAAAATGCTATTTTGAAAGTTCTAGGAATGTTCAAGATATCCATTTTTAGATGTTGTAATAATGTTATTTAAACTTTAATTCTTTAATGTTTTAAAACTAGCAACTTAAGAAAATGTTCCAATAGCAACTTAAGAATAACAACTAAAAATATATATATGATATATAATGTAGACACAAATTTTACTACCATTACTGAAGGAATGTTTTTTGATAACTTTGAGGGAGCATTTAGAGAACCTTGCCAATGTTCTGAGAATGATCCCTAGAGGATCTTAGTGGGCCAACCCTTGTCACAAGTCACAAAAAAGTTCTCATTTTCATGGTGTTTTAGTACTTTAATGGTGTTTTTTGTTCCTTTTGGAGCTCAACAGTATAAATCACCACCCACTTACCTCATTTGGAAAACAGAAGCTCAGATTTTCTGTTTCATGGTAGAAATATGGTGTCAAACTGCTTAAGATATTTAGCAGATATCGTACAGACACAAAGTACAATGCGATGTTTTCAGTCAGTCTGCTTTCAGTCTGAGTAACAGGCTTCAGCTATAAACCTTCACTTTATGTGTTTTTTACATTCAGATAAAAAATGGCCTAGTCACAATCCATAATTGAGATAAGAGCATTGAAAAGTTGATCACAGTTAGATGTTCAAACATCAGACTGTCATTCACAGAGCTGCAGTTCCTCAGGCCTGAAAAGGGACAAACTGTAAATTGCTCCCTGTGAAAGCTGAAAGGTGAGTCTGTGCATCTCCACCAGCTGTGATGATGGATTGTGAAAGAGGTTCGCTTGGGATTTTGTCCTTATTCACACCTCCAATGAAATGACACTTAAAGCTCTGGGCAGCGTCATCAAGTTATACACAAAGTGCAAAATAAGACCTACTGTACATTCAAACAGGTTTTACCTGCTGAAGTTGCTCTTATTGCTTTTAGATGCTGAATTACAAGGGCAACAGTTATATCCATATACAGACTTTATATCACCTAATACATCAAAAACTGCACCTCAGTCTGCTATTAAATTCCAATTTTCTTTCTGTTTTACAGAATTAAATTCACCTGGCTCACCATCAGGAATGAGTAATAAATTATAAAACCAACTGTAGTGTTAACTTCTGCTATTTTTTCACAGTCAAGTGGAACTGTACTCATAAACTCAGTAAACTCATACATTTCTGCTTTCATCCTTAATGCTTCCAAAGTCTGTTGAGACAGGAGACTCATGCTTGCTTGTGTTTACTGCTCATGTTTTTCACTGTTGACCTCAGCCACAGATTATAAAATTAGCAAGATGTTGCAGTTCTATTAATATAAATGGGGAAAATTAGCAATGCTCAATATGGCCGCTCTAGCAAATAAAGCCACGCCTTCTAGCAGAAAGAGCCAATCATCAGTCGTTAAACAATAACGTTATTTTGTGGGAGGGGCTTTGTACAAGTGTTGCAAGGTACTTGACAGCCTTTGCACATGTGCAGCAGCTAAAGCGACTTGAAAAGTTGTATTTAATAGCTCAATCTGAGTTTAACACACAATTTATGATACAGTTAATTTCAGGTTTAATAGTTGATCAGAAATATATTGATTTATGTGATTTTAGTCAGTGATTTTAGAGATATCTGTCTTCCCTCATTCAAGTAGACAGGACTTGGTCTTATATGACTGAAATAGCTGCCCTGAGGCTTTGCAAAGATGGCTGGATAGTGCTTTACCAAACATACCCATAATTCCATGGGGTATTACAGCGAGGGCTGCTTGGGGACAAATTCAAATTCTGTTTGCGCATGTTGTAATCAGATTTAGCTCAGTAGAGTGTTTCTACAGTAATGTCAGGGTGGGCTTTATTAGCTAGGAAATTAGGTCAGACAGAAACTCTTGGAGAATGGCCTTTGGTATTTCTGAGTAGACAGAGATCCTGAGTCATAAAACTGATGAGAAATATCAAAATACGAAAATCACAACAGAATCCATAATAACAAACCAAGACCGTAAAATCATCAAATAACTGAAAATAAATAAAGTGAGTCAGTGCTTGTCAGTCAGTGAATGAACATCACATTTAATAAACTGAAAGCTCTTTTACTAACCTACAGGAATTATGCAGTGTCTGTAAATGTGTAACATATGCCCTCTTTTTCCCAGCTGCGGCAGAATCCCGTCCCATCAGCCCCTGCAATAAAGATGCACGTCTTCATTGTTATTATCTCAGTGTGAGCCTAGAAGCCAATAGGCTGCAATAAAAAAGATTTACTCATTGGCACCGGCACAAGTCATTTCCATAAAACGAACATCGAGTGGAGTTTATTTATTTATTTTTCATTTCTGGGTGAGTCAAAGAGAAAGTCAGAGGAAATATGTTTATTTCTCCCCTCTGGAAGTTTAGTCCGAGCGATTCAAATGAAGATTAATGTAAGCAATATGCCAGAGTACATTTTCCACAGTCACTGTCCAGAAATTGAGTGAATTCGTATATTTTTACTCTCACTCAGATGAAATTGCTCCCGTTACAGTAATTCACAGTTGCACTGATTGATAATTTGACTTTTTGTACAAAGGAATCAATAAAGTAAAAGTCATAAGTTTGCATGCATTTAGATTTTGACCCAGGAAAATGTAATTATGTATTCTGCATGGTGTTTCAATGTTTTCAAAATGTTTATTTCCCAGTGAAAAAAAAACCCAGAATCACCCAAGACCGCTTTCTTAAGGTTGGGTAAAAAATATCAGAAAGTCTAGCAAGAGCAAGCTAGCTTTGAAAACACAAGATCCCGCCCTCCTTTCAGAGTGCTCACCAAAGCCACGCCTCCTCCGACTCACAAATGCAGTGGGCGGAGTTATGCAAATGTATAGTTTGACAGGCAAGTGGGAAATCCTGTGGATGAGCATTTCATGGTCCTGCACCTTCCACAGAAGAGAATTTCTGGTTAATTTATTTTCCTAAATTGTGTTTCTAGTACATATAAACAGCATGCATAATGTACAGCATTAAGTGTGTCCACCCTCAGCTGCTGATTTAAAGTAATTGTTGCATGAAGTTTCTTTCAGCTTCTGTGTAAACAGATGCACAGTAGATCTTCTTTAAAGTAATGTGTGATGAAACAGCATCTCTAGTTTGAAGTGTTTTGAGAAGAGTTTTTGATTGGCTCCACCTCTCTCTTCATTACCGCTGAGCCGTTCTAAAACGCTGCGAGACGGGCCCACCCACTTTGTCAGATCACTGTGGTGCCGTCTGAACCTTACATCGGCGTGTGTGCTCTCTTCCCGGCGAGCTGACAGAAACAGGCGTGTTAACATAAGAGCCGTCGACACAAACAAATGCATTTAAGTGTTCAGCAGTGGCACTGAAACGGTACCTCACAGAGGGACACTGTGAAATTTGTTCTGAGACAAAAGCGCAACAGGACGATACTCGCTGCACTGCGGAGCGTGAAGGAAGGTAATTGGGGGATGCGGGACCAATCCAGCATGCCAATCCATGCGCCCCAGACAGTGAATAATGCTGGAGGAGCTGCATCACTTTGCATGCGTAAAATCTGCAGCATAAAAGACAAAGTGTCTGATGAAAACTGATTGTTTGTTGTTTATGTGGCCGTGATTTGATCATCACAGTCTTTGCCTTTGAATCTAGATAATGATGCGTTTACAAAAAAGTTTAAACTGACTTCAAAACATTCAGACTGACTACAGTTGCATTTGCCCCTGTATTTATTTTGTAACTGTCAATTGTCTCTTTGCATTTTATATTGTAATCTGTGATCTTATTCTTTTCAATCTGTATTTTAATTAAATTTTATTTTGTCTGTTGTACTGGAAAGAAAATTCCCTGAAGCTGCAACATTTTGTGTTCAAAATGAACAAAACAAATTACCAGCAAATTGAAGCAGCTTTTTGGAAATTTCCTTGCATTTATATTCTGAAGTGGAAAATTTCCCTGTAAAGACATTTTTGCTTTTGTTAAAGACAGTTCTTGACATGTAAAAGACTAAATACAGAAAGACTGTGTAGAAAATAACGTAAATGATCTAATGCAATCAATATCATAAAATATCATAAAGTTATGTGAGATATCTGATACACACCCTTATAATTAAAATGAGTCTTTTGTTCAGAATAATTACCTGTTAGGAACAAGTTAAGTGTTTTATATGGTTAATATGAACAATGTTTTAATATGATTAATATATTAATATGCTGTATATATGATGATACATGTACTGATGATACGTGTACACCATTGTTAAAAGTCAGAAAACACTTATTTAGGCAGTGCAAAATGTGCACAATTTTTGTGTGTTTGCACATGACTTGATTTGCATAATTCCTAGTGAATCTGGTGCTAAAACAACACAGACGACGTGTGCAAATAAACAGCATTATCAGCAGCTGCAGTTCCCCCTCATGCTGCGTTTTTAACATTTCATAAACACACTCACAATTATTCTGCACTTCACTACAATGCTGGTGATGCAGTAAACAGAAAATATGATTCATAACATGATAGAACAATGTAAGTACAATAATAAACAGAAGAAGTTTAGCTTTAATACACTGTCATCCACAGTCATTACTTTTCCATTACCACTTTCTGTGTAGTGTGTGTGTGTGTGTGTGTGTGTTTGCATGCACGTGTGTGTGTGTTTGCATGCACATATGTGTGTGGGAGTGTTTGTACCTACATGAATATGTGTGGCTGTCTTAATTGAATTGAAATATCACTGCACACAGAACATTTGAGTGACTGTGTGGCTGCAGATTTTAAACTGGTACACCAAACCATCATTAATCATGAAGTTTTGTTATTATTTTGTGCTGTTAGTAGATGCTGCATGTGGGTGTGCAGTCTGCATTTATACTGACTTCAAACTGAATCAATCTTTTGCTTGCAATAATGTTTATCATTCTCTAAACGAATACACTAATGTAAACATGCGTCTGTGTGGAGCTGTTAATAAAAACGTTAATGATTCGCTAAACTTAGCGTGTTTAAAGTATTTACTGCGGCTTCTCTTAGTTTTACCTCGACTTTATATCTTCATATCCTCAGAGTCTCATTTATTTCCAGGCTTATGCAGCGATCCACAGAAATCTGTAATGGTTGGATCAATGCAAAGCTTGTCCTTCCTCAATAATATTTAAAGATTAGCAATAAAGCACTAAGCGTGAGTTATACGCTGAGAGAATGACAGTCGACAGGCACTTCTGTGAGCAGCGTCCAGGAGAGAGATTTATATTCAATTACACGCCTCAGATTTAATACAGACATTAATATAGACGAAGCTGCAATCTGTAAGTTTGCCTCTCTACTGCCATCTCTGTTTGAAACACGAAACTGCAGGTTACTTTACATACCTCTGATTACACGTTGAAGTAAAGTCTGACATTTCATGGGAAATCGGACTCAACAGCTCAAATTATGACAAATTATTACTAATAAACATATTGTTGTGAATCAGGGTAAATTAAAGAGATTATTTTGATCACTAATCTGTCATGTATTTGCTCAATAACTGATTGTTGATCATTTTTAAGTTAAAGTAATATTTCATATAACTTCATACGACCAGTATGTGTGAAACTTAAAGAAACAGTAAAGAAAGACAAACGCTGATCTGCATTTTACACAGAAACCCAAACCAGGCCAATTAAGCTCGTTAACTAGAGCCTGCCAAGTACCCTTAAAGTCGCTCGGCCAATTAAACACATTTACTGAATTAGCCTCCCCATAATTGGATTAAGTTCCACAAACAGGAGACTGAAAGTCTAAATGAGCTTTATATTCATTCACTCAGTACTCAGTCTTTTAAACACAGGCATCCTATGAGATTAGCGGTCCCCAGCTAACATAAACATTCTCCGAATATTGGCTAACATTCTCTAAAAGTGAAACCTAAAATTGTTAGCTGGATGGCTGGATTTTGTATACGCCCCTAAAAGCAACAGTCAAGAAACTCTTAACTGCTCTAAACTTCTTTTTCAAATTTTTATGGAACCATTTGAAACCAAAGTAAAAAAAGCTCGAGTCCTTGAGGGTGTTTGTTTTATCCAGAGACTGTGAGGGTGTTTCGTGCAGTGTGAGGTGATGTTGTAAAATACTGATGAACATGACTGAGCAGGTACAGCAGACACAGACTGTTACCTGAATTTATTTGAGAAGCTGGAATATAACAGTGATGCGTCACTAAGCAACAGTTCCAGAAGTGTCTGAGCTAAATGTCATTTTAAAATGCATCAGATGGGACCAATCAGATAAGGATACAGTTAAAAAACAATAAATGGGTAAAATAGAAATGTTTCGGGCTAAAAAATGAATTTGCAATAGGCCACAGCCCCTGCACAATATCTGCTAAAAGTGAACATTTTTCATGTTTAGAAGCATATAAAGATAACCTCACAGCTAAAGCACAGAGACTAAAAACTTCAAAACTACTATTCTAATTTTCTGAGGTAAGATTCTTATTCTTCCTCACAATTTGCCTCACTCCAAATTCTACCTCACTGTAAATACAGAAAAGTTCACTGCAGGGTTGCCTACTGTCAAAGAAACATCATGTCTTTGAATCGTTTTCTTCTATTCACAGCTGAATCCACTCACATCAAGAGCCGTTGGAATATACGTGTGAAAACTGGTACAGTAAAAAAGTAAACTGACTGGTATTTCTGTTTTTATATTCTGAACAACATCTCAAACAATTCAGCCACACAATGTAGTTCTTGTCTGAAATGTTAGTTTTTAACTCTAATTTCATGTGTGTGAACATTTGTGTGTGTGTGGGGCAGATACCACTTCACTATATCTATCATTATATCCTGCAGCAGTATTTAAAATGCATCTATTTCAACAGAGAGCTTTTAGACTGGCTGTTAGTTTGCTGGTCACTTAGTGAAGTCTGGTGACAGCTCTCTTTGACTCCACCCCTGACTGCAGCGTCCCACTGTCACCTCGTTTCAGGGTGAGGCGTTTGGCATCCAATGATTCAATCTATATTCAATGCTCTGTTGCTTCACTGATCTTGTTGATTGTCAGCATTACTGGCTGTTATGTATCGTAAATGCCAGCGTGTTGAAAGGTTAGAGCCGCGACACTGAGGTTGAATGCATTATAAGGCAAGTGGATGGTGTTTCTCATTGAGGAGAAGATTGATCCGGCCTCAGAGATGTCCAGAGAGATGTCACATTTACGTTGTTGATGTTTTCGGCTCCTCTTTTATTGAAGGCATGCATTATTCATGTCATTTTACATTACATTCTGAAGCAGGTTTATTTCAGATGGCAGCTCTGTTGATGTTATATTGTCGTGGTCATGTTTTCACACATACAAATAAATGTGGTAACGTCACAAGTTGTCATTCTGGGAAAACTTCCAGAGCTGATTTCACAGCTAACAATGTTCTTAGAACATTGGCTAATGTTCTCTAAAAGTTCTCTCAAATTATCAAAAACATTCTTGCAGTAACATTAGTGGAACGTTTTTCTAATGTTGTATTAAGTATATCAAAGATGTTATTCTAAGTTGTTAGTGGAACATTAAAAAAATGAGGTTGAAAAACCTTGGGTTACTGGTAATTTGACCACGGCTGCTGTTCACACATGACCTCACACAGACAAAAATGGACATTCATGAATGAATGAATTGACTTTTCCTCCACTATTCTAGTAGATGCTATTTTTATTCTTTCCAACAACTGAACCGCACACAGAGAATTGTGGGATATCACAGGCTGAGAAAGATCTGTTAGCAGACAGGATGTTGAGCAAACATTTAATTCTGATGTACTTTAATATCTCCCTACCTCCATATACTGCACTCTTCCTGAGATGACTCAGAGCTTTTGAAGGTTCAGCAGAAACTCTTTAAAGAAATAGTTTCCTCAAGACAGTTTCAGCAAAGCTTTTGGCTCCACCATTAGTCTGCAGATACAGTTCTGTGTGTGTGTGTGTGTGTGTTTACATCTCCTCTGTAAAGTGTCAGAAAGCATGAGTCTCAGACAGTTCTTTGATGCGTCTCAGAGACCTGTGGCCTCGTCTCTGTGCAATGAGAAGCTATAGAGAGGAAAAACCCTTAGGAGTGTGACTGACAGCACTGTGGATCTCAGACCTGTGAGAGATCTATCAGAGCTGTTTATAATACACAGAGTAAAACTGGGCTGTGTTGGTACATGGCTGATTCAGAGCTTACGTTTTCTGATGAGAATGTGTATAGATTCTGATTCAGGCTGGTAAATAATCTTTTAAATTAACAACATACACAAAGAAAAGAATGAAGAATCAAGCAAGAATCAAGAGTGACCTCATTAGTAAATGTGTAAAAGTGCACATGTATGTTAACCCACAACATCTGGTGCTGCTAACATAATGCATGAAGATAATGTGTTCTGAACACACAAGAAACTGAACTTCATTATACATGTGCTTGTAACAGCCCAAGGACACGACTGACTCGTGTGCTCAGCTGATGCAGAAAGACACAGCGGTGGGGCCCAGCAAACAGGTGCACAGGAAATATCTGATAAACGCATTGCATTAGTATCTGTAGCCTGCGGTGTGTTCTGCTGCCAACACTAGACAGCTATGCTACAGGGATTCTCATTTAGAAATGAAGATCTGGTGGCTGTGATCATGTTTTGTGAGGACAGTGTTTATTTAATAATGGAGTTATTATTTGCTGTTAAATTATTATATTGCATGATCTTAGAAGGCATATATGAATCTCAGTACAGGTACATATTTAATTTAATGCAAGGCTGGGAGGGATATATAGACAGTCTTAATCATATACATTAATTATATTTTGAATTGTATGTGGTGTCTACCCTGATTAAAAGCTATTTTTAAGTATTGTAACCTCAGTGCAATACATTTTAAGTGATGTAATACAAACAATGTTTTTGCAATCTAATCCTTGTAGTCTTTAAGTGAAATATAATGGGCTATAAGGAGTAGCTGAGATCTACTGAGAGCAACTTTCCTTTTATATATACAGTACAGAGTATTATTGTAAAAGCTTGAAGTCAATAAACGAACGATTCCAAAACATTCAACCTAATCTAAGACAGTAAGCACAGATGCACTAGCCTGAAGAAACTGGCAGCTTTTAATTGGCAGTTTAGCACTGTAGACAATGCTGATGATTATTTAAATGTTGTCATAGCACAAGCCAATGCCATGACAGCAGGAATACAAAACAAGACCAATTAAAATACTGACAAGAACTGACTAAATTAACAGCAAATTGTATCATTGGGTGAGTCTCTTTAAAGCTGCAGTCTGTAACAATTCTGTTGTGAACAGTGTTGTGTACTTCCTCAATAACTGATTTTCATTCAGTTTCAACCACATAAAGTCACGGATTGCAGCTTTAATTTGCATGTATAAGAATGTGTGTTCACTAAACCCAGTCAGATCTGCTTGTGACTAGTTAAAACAGCATTAACTTAAAATAAATGATTAGTTCAATTCATTTGTTATTTCGATTCATGCGGTTATTGTTCCCTGGACACATGCTTTGTTCATCATTTTCCAAGGTCACATCCTCCACTTGCATGTTTTGAAAAGTTATTAGTGTAAAACATTAGCGCACACTTAAGCGTTCAGGCCATCATGTCATCTGCGAGCAGACGGCTAGCTGCAGGCTGAGCGCTGTACTCTGCACTGGAGAAGAACTGCCGTCGTTAATCATTTAGAGCTGTTTGCCCAGCACCTGTGTCCCAAGCAGGTAGCTATTAGAAGGATTCATTAAGTGGAGGACTGCAGATGCATTGGCCAGAGGCAACGCTCATTTAGAAAAATATTGGTTTCTTTGAATGCTGCCCGATAAGAGGGAACGTGCAATTTTCTCAAGAGAAAACAGTGTGTATTTATGCTGTTAGTTATTTACTGTGGACACATTGGTTAGGGCCTGTGTGCTTCTGTCATTGGTGAGTGGGCTTTCAAGTGTACGAGTACCGAATGAGTTCACGGTCACGTGGGGCGGGGCTTAGAAGAGACGTATATACATATAGACATAAAAAATATTTTGTGTAAAATGTAACATTATTTATTAAATATTGAAATTCTGTATAAAAGTGTTATGATAAAAAAAAAATTTTTATTATTAAATTTATATGATGAAACCAGAGGCAGCTTTTGGGAAAATAAAAATGTGATACAGCAAAAGTTATATACAACATTTTATAAGTATTTAAGAACGAATAAAATAACCACTTCAGAAAAAGGCATTACAATTTGCAAAGCTAACAGTACACAGTTTGTGTTTTGGGAGCCCAGTCCCCCGAAGGCCTTTAGCCTGTTAGCAGCACATAAATGTGCTCATGCAAGAACTACAGTCATGAAACCAATGAGCCACATGCCTGAAAGTTCACTGTTGACGTGTTGACTGCACTGATGGTCATCAACAACACAGTAAGAGAACCAAAAGGCCAAAACTATAAAGCAAACACCCAGTGTTTTAAAATATTATTCAGATATTAATGTGATCATAATGACACCAGTCTACCCCCGAAACTAACCACTAATGTTTCATTCTCATGCTCAAATCATTCTGGTCTCCAGCCACTGGTTTCCTCAGCAACACACATTTTGTCATTAACATTTTCTTCAAGAACAGATTACTCAGAGAACACAGAAGATGCAGTAATGACACTACACACGGTGTGTGTTCAGAGTCTGAGTCTAGAATGGATGTACACCAGTAGTCATTTGTCACAGGATGTCCTCCGTCTGTGAAACAGCAGCCGAGGGTCTCACTCTGTCACAGCGTGACTGGACCACCACTGCGCCTCTCTCCTCTGAGCCGCTGAGAGTTAATGACTCTCCCTTGACAAGACACTGATTTCAGCCTCATTTTTTGTTAAGATCATGAATGATCTTCTGCGTGACCTGGACTGTCATTCGGGCTGTAATTATGAAGTGCAGAGAGCTCATCCTCAATGCTGATTGGTCAGTAGGGTTGGTTTATTCATGGTAAAGCACAGCTGTGTTTTTTTCACGAAGCTACTGTATTGTCACAGTAACCATAGCAACATTCTCTTACTGTTTACCTGTCAGACACTATAAATGGAAAGATAACATAAAAAAAACGTACTTTAAAAAAAACAATTTAAAAACAATTACCAATTATCTGCACAGGCCTTACAGACAAACAGACAAATGGAAAAAATAAAACATTCAGGCAGAAGAGGTTGCCTGAATGAACACACACACACACACACACACACACACACGTATATAATGTATCAAACATACATGATCAAGCTCTAGGACTAGTTAGAGTTTAAGGACTGGTTATGGATTTGGAAACTACTTGCCAAAGTTTGTACAGTACAATAATGACACATTGACTTTATCAATCCAATATATGAAAAACATCTTGTATAATTAACACAGCTGTGTCCCTGTGGAGCTGAGAATCCTGTCTGCTGATTGCTTGTGAATGGTTAACATCTACAAAGCTTAATGGTTGTATTTGAAGTCAGTTTGGGTTTGTGAGTAAAGGCTGAGGAAAGTGAGGAGAAAACTGAATGTTCTATCAGTGATGAGGGTAAAGTTAGAAACAATAGAGAAGAAAATTAGCCTAAATTTCAGCGATGCCTTTTATTATTTTTTGACAGGATAAATAAGGATAATGAATAGTATAAAAATACCACATACGTTTTTAGCTTTCTTTGTTCACTCTGTGATGGTTATAATTAATGGCCAACACAGACTTTTCATGCAGCTGAAGGGACGTGCTTTAGGATTCCTCATCCAGTAAGTTTTCCTGGAAAATGTCAGAAATGTTCCTTCTAATTGCATCTAAATGATCAAACAATTAAACATGTAGGTGCAGTTAAATGGTATAACACTTCAGTATCATGAACATTAATGTGTGTGTTTTATACGCACACTTAGCTAAGCATTGCTGTTTTTAAACTTAGTGGGCTGCATAAAGGAATCATTTAAGACCAAATTAAAAAAACTACATGGATGGGTGATGTCAGATTAAAATAATAAGTCTGGATCTGTATTTCCGTACATTCAGTTATAGTCATTAAAATTATTCATGTACTTCCAATGCAAATGGATTAAACAGACTTTCATTGGACACATTTAAATTGATTGAACGCAATGAAGTTAAGCTGTGACAAAACGCTCAAGAATTGTGCTGCATTAGTTCATTTACATTAAATGGAACGAATCCATTTTTGAGAGAAAGGTTTGTCAGAAGATCCTCTCTTTCTAATGCACACGAGTCTACAGGAGTCTAAGAGTTAAGCCCAATATATCACACAACTCTAACATGAAACTAAAATAATCATTAATCCAATCATACCAATGACAGCTTCACACTATTGTTTTTGGCAAGCTAAAAAGTGTCAGGAAAATCATTATCTGTTGTCAAATATTTCAGAAATGACAACAGGGGGATTGTACACAGAATAAAAGAGTCATGTTGATAATTATGTAAATTTCTGGATTTAATAAATGACAGGAGCATTAAAAAACAGCCGTTCTTATCTTAGAAATATCAGAATGACTGCTGTAGACTAAAGCACACGCACACACACACACACACACACACACACACACTTCATGGCAGCTCAAAGCTTTGAGACACTTTTCTGTGAACCGCTAGCACTATCCCCAATACAGGTCTTGCATAAGCAAGTGTTTCTGTCAACTGTAGTTGCCATCACAACCCGCAACAGTGTGATATTTTAAAACACATGACAGCTTCACCAGTGGACTTTCCTTCTTAAACTTCAGGAAAAGCTTCATTGTAGTTTGACATTGAGTTTATCTCATTCCTTCCTGTGTTGTACGACTATTGTAGAACAACGCTTGAATTTTCTTTGTTTTATTTAGATATTTACTTATTTACGGCTCCGTCCCTGACTGTGTTTTTATAGGTTTTCCTATAAAAGTCAAGACCAGCCTTCTCTCTCTCTCTCTCTCTCTCTCTCTCTCTCAAATCTGCTTTTGAGTCTCTTTTCCAAACAACACTTAAACTTTGAACTATTTCCAGTTTAAATCGTCACTTTCTGCCTGTTTTTTATGCAACATTGTCACGCGTGAGGAATAACAATCTTGTACAGGCAGAGCGAGCACATGTTCTAATGGGTCTTTGTAAGTGTTGGGTTCTGGTCAAATTTGCTTCATGGCTTTCTGTTTTGGGAATTGATACACATTTAAGCCTTTGGATGAGTCTTTTTTATCTGTGTTTGTACTTCTGTAGCTTTTCTTCATGGCTTTTTTAAGCTTCATGCTGCAGTGAGGCCACTGCTTGTGCTTGTGTTTTGCTTCTGAAAATCTATTTTGCCTTTCGTTTTTTTCCAGGATTCTTCAACAACACATTTCATGGTGTGTTACAGGTCTGTTCAAACCTGCGGGTGAAGTTTCAGCCTGATATTGACCTGCTGGATTTACTGGAAATGTGATTTATGTTATATAACCTTGTTTTGTCTTTTTTTTTTATCTCATTAGACAATTTGTTTGTTTAACTCTTTGTTTTAATTCACT
>JAZGTK010002467.1:18179-31724 GCA_036877625.1 Ambastaia sidthimunki | reverse complement strand
AAACTAAACTGCTAAACAATTTCTGCAGAAGCTCCACTTTTACTTTCAGACAGACAAATACATCAACACAATAACCGCCCATTCATTATAAGATGATCCAGGAAAATAAAAATCATAGCAAAATGATCAAATTCAATTAAATCCAACTCAATTTTATGATGTATTGCATAGTTTAGTAAAAAACTGTAATCAGGTACTCATTTCTAACATTTAAAGTTCATGGTTATTTAAATTAAATAATGCAAACATACATTTCTTGAGATACAGTCTGCATATAACCTGATACAGAAGATCTCAACAAATCAAAAGTTCATGTTGCTTTCAAACAAGGTCTCAGATCTGTAACCTTCTGGCCTGTCAGATGACTCTGCTACTCTACACACATCAGCATTCAACCTCTGCAGCCCATTCTTATTTGCTTACAACGAAGAACAAAAACAGCCCCAAGGGTGCAAGAAAATCTCAGAATAACAATGAAGCGTAATAGGGCAGAAGGTTTTGAACTGGTGGGTCGTGACCCAAAACTGGGAAAGCACGAACGAAACTCAAATAATTACATGCAACTATAACCGAGCATGAGATGACACAAGCCATGTGTCCAATCACACTGTATAATATTTTGGCAAAAATTCATCTCTGACTTGATATTACTATGTGCAATACGACAGATTTCAACATGAACAGTTTGCATGACATGCCTTATTCTTGCAAACCAGAAACAAAACTGCACAAAATTAAAGAAAAAATATCCCAAACACAGTAAATATGGGTGTGAAATCTCAGTATAATGTATTATATCTTATATCACTGCTATTAATGACAGGAGTGCATTATTTTTACACTTCCCCTTTAAATAAGATGATGATACAAAGCTACCTGGTTTCAGCTAATCATTAAACATTCAGAAAAAAGAGAGAATTGTTCCAGAGAATTGTAGCTATTGTTTAAGGATTAGAGGATTTAACAGGTGGTCTTAAAAGAGCACTGGTCACAGATTCAAGCTGTTGAACAGCTAGTCTAACTAAGCCGATAATAGCTATCTAAACCAGTCTTTAACTATATGAAGAAACGCACAGAACTTCTGCAACCAATTGTCTTCTGTAGCAACAGAGTAGCCGTTATCCCAGCTAACAAGCAACGTTCTCAGAACATTTGCTAATGTTCTCTCAGTTATCAAAAACATTTTTGCAGAAACATTAGTACAACGTCTTTTAACATTATGTATCATATCAAAACGTTATTCTTGGAAATGTTAGAGAAACGTTCTAACACCCTTAAATTGTTAGCTGGGACGCTTGCTTTTACATACGTGCGTTTCAGCAGGATGGACACGCAAGGCAGACTCATGCTGATGAATGTAGATGATACACAAAAGAAGTCTGCACAGAAGCACTCTGCTAATCCGATGCTAATGCTAATGCCCGCAGCGAGAAACGCTCGCTCACACCTCAGCTACCATTTCTGTGGGACAACACACACCTCACGCTGCCTCAGGAAAAGAGACGTCAAACTGTGTGACTGAAAGAAAGACTCAGGAAAGGCTTTAGAAAAGATATGAAATCCCTCCTCAGGAAAGGAAAAAAACTCACTAAAGCCAGTTTTGACAGTTAGTACTGAAAGAACAGACTTTGTCGTGAAACTTTTCGAGAGATGGATTTTAAGATGAAAGGTGAACGTCAGGATGGGGCATTTTGTATCTGAGCAAACATGTTTTTCGACAGAAGCAATCACAACAAGGATTTATGAAATCTTTCCCCTTTGATCTTTACTATTGTCAATAATAAGACTGGAAGAGGGCATCACATCCGCAACTGTGATTCTCTGTTTCATTGTGTCTCAGGTCAGGCAAGGATAGTGCAGTGAAAGAGACATGCGGAGCCTTTTGAGCTGACAGAAACCTGCCCTTCAAAATCCCCTTTAGTTCTTATTCTCTGTGGAAAGTCTCTTCATCATTAAATAAGGGCCAATAAGACACACATGGGCAGCCACCACCGTAGCTAAGCAGATAATGGATTAACCGATTATCCCATCTGAGCTGTACCGCCGTGGCTTAGACAACTTCACAGTTCATCAAGATCCAGGCAGGTCAAGTCATCGTAAAGAACCGACGATGAAAAAAACTTCTACCTCACACTTCTAGCTGCTCGTAAACATAAGCGCTGGCTGGGAAGAGTTTTTCAAGTCTGTAATAACACATCTCTCTTCAACAAGCCATACAATATCATTTTTGTCCTTGCACAAATGGTCAATAGCTAGATATATGACAGCTTAAAACTTAAGGCTTTCAGCAATAGTAACAGTGATGCCTTCACAAATACCATAAAAATAATGAACATTTACATTTATGCATTTTTTTATCAGTACACACATTCCCTGGGCATCAAACCCATGACCGGTACGATCTACAAGCTGTGCTACAGAAGCACTACGCCATTAAACATTTAACTAATCTCAAAAGTTAACATGTTAACTTTGGCAGCCCTTGTAAAGATACAAATAGACAATCTCCCACATTTCAGAGGGTCTGATGAGAACCCACTAACTGTTGCCATTCTAGAGGTTGAAAACCCCCTAAGACAGGGTTCAGATCAGTGTGGCTGTCGCTCCACATGAGTCTGCCAATGCCAGTCCTCAAGGGAAAACCTCGACATGGGCTTGCTCACTATTCATCTGCCTTGCCACCCCCTGGCGGTACTGGGCATGCTAAACCCAGAACGAGCAAACAGAACATTATCTCGGATCCGCGGATCACAGCCTAGCACAAAAGCCAGGCGAGCAGCAGGGAGGATATGAAAGTCTGTGGCCAGGAGGCAGCGTGTGTGGAGCAGCCATGAGCAGTCAGTCACTTGTTTCTACATATACCACATGCTAATGCTTTATGCTTCATCTCTGCATGAAGCTGTCTCTCCTAAATGTGCATGTATGAGTGCTGCCAAGTATATTCATTTAAGACTGAGAATATATCATTATGATTAAACTAATTTAATGCTGTTTCATAGCCATAGTTGAGTCATATCTACAGACCAAAATATCACAGATTTGGGGATGAGCTTTTTTGACATGTTTGTAAACATCCACCTGTCAAGCGCATAGCAACACGCCAAAACACGTCTTAGCAATCGCTTAACAACGCCCTGGCAACACCCACAGCACCAAATGCACTAAAGTCTCAAGCGTGAGTAAAACAGCGTCAAACTTCATCAATGCGCCTCACCTTGCGCTGCTGACGTCACTTCGGCCACGCCCGTACGTTTGACTCACCGGATATGACGTTTGTTTTTATTTACTCATGTCGCTTCACTTATACTTCATATCAATTATATACATGATCGCGTTCAGTGTTCATGTGTGTATTTACTGAGCTCAGTGCAGCCCATCCGCACTGTTGCAAACACATAATGCAGTAGTTTGGTGTCATTGAAGTAAATACAATCACGCAGGAGTGAATAATGAAAGATGCATGTTTCCATTAAAACGCTGAAATGTTTTCTAGCATATTAAACACTGTAGCGGTTTAAACGCGTCAGAAGCGGCTGCTGATGAAATTATCCGATACCATCAGATGCAAACTCGCCTTTACATTATCCTCCATTCTGCTTTACTAAGAAACGTGCAAATCAAAACTGAAGTTTTAAAACCGCAAGATAAATCACAAATTTATTTTATTAAGTAACACAATTCTAGTAAATGTGCGTGTTAATGTTTTATTATTAATAAACTCCATCACGTTTTCTCCTCCCCATCTGACAGGTTTTATGTGTAGTCTGTTGTGTGCAGTCATCCACACTAAATATATTGACAAATAACGGTGACACTGTCTCCTCCACTCTCAGACAGGATGTCATTTGTGAGTCTGCATCACTTTTAGCTGAATGAAATGCATCCTGACCAATATTCGTTTTTATCAAAATAAAGCTTTATTTTCATCAGAGCCAGCGCGTTCGCAAACCCCTTTATATAGAATGACATGCAAAAGTGATAGGCAATACTTCAGGACTCATGCAAAACACTTTGCAAAGTTTTCCCATAAAATCTTCGTGTATGCACAGATGGCAGGAAGTTTTAGAGTTGTTTAAAGTTTCTGAGCTGCTCTCCTGAGAATGAATCACTGCCATAAAAATGCTGATGTACTAAACCAATACCATTCTGCTTCAGTTCAAACAGTGAAGAAAAGGCCCCAGTGTTTATTTGATATTGTCTTTGTAAAATTCAGATCAATAACGCAGACTGTTTCATTTGTTTTCCTATTTTCTTTACGGCACTGTAAATTAATAGTTTTTCCCAATCCCGACTTGTTTATGAGCTGAGAATAAAAGATGTTGCTTCTTAATACTTCTTAAATAATGCAAATGGTTACTGTAATGTTAACACTATGACGTTAAGAATATGCTGTCTGGCTTTGTTACAGACATGTAATTCTTTTGGGTTGTGCAACACAGTGCAATAAAAACACTTCATTTTTATAAATGCGATTTTTAGATATCTGATGCATTGGTCATACGGTTCAGTGTGCGACAGAAAAAGCACGAGGCAAAGTAACACTAAAAAGTTTATGTGTAAGTTGTTGATGTCAGAGATTGTATCAGGAAGTGAAATATGACATCACAGTACTAGCACTACAAGAGTTCTGATTACACAATATGTCTCTGCTGCAGATATCTGATCAGAAACTCATCATGACCACGTTCACACTGAACCAATGACTGCGTGTGAAGAACCCAATGATGGAATCTGGACCATGTGCTACTCAGGAGGGACAAAATGGAGTAATGCAATCCACCAAACATCATTAACTAGGAAGCACGGGGCTGAAGCGGATAAAGGAAAGTTCATGACAGTTAATGAGTGGAGAAATAGTAAAAAATCAGGGTGACTGTATGGACATCTGCCAGGGAAAAACAAATGGGATTTCTCTGATGCTCCCAGAATTCACTGCAGCGGAAAGAAAACGGCATCATCTGTGATCTGCGCTGGAAAAAAACAACAATGCAATCTGAACACAAGAGATTATATAGAATTACTGAATTCAACAGTGCAGCTTTTAACTGGGTTTTTAATTTCATTATGTCAGTATTTTATGTCAGTTTGGACACAGTCAATAATTCTCCCGTATCTCAGCATCCATGACACATTTAATATGCAGCAATGAGTCATGATTACTCAATAATAACACATAATATCACTCATTTTTATCACTTACAGGTTAATCACAACCAACCGGATTTGTTAATGTATGCTCAATCAAAACAGTGCTGTACATACAAAACAGTTTAACACTCCAGTAACTTGTTTCCACTGTTGTTAGTACATCATAGGTCAAAGGACACACAAATTAAAAGATAAAACCAATGTGGTGAATTCAGTATATCTGAGACTGTAATTATACCTCACACCTGCAATCTACAGACCATACATCATCAACAGACCAGTTCTCACCTAAATCACTTCATATTCTGAAAGTACAATAATTTACATACACCCCCAGTATTTGAAAATGGGCTTAAAATACCAAAAACAGGAAATGATGCATGTGTGAGTAATAATGACTTAGACAGGGGTCAGTATGCTGGAGGTGACCTCTAGTGGTGTGGTGGTGGTAAAACAAGTCACACCCACGTGTTTATATTGCTTTTGCAGTAATGGCAAATCTTTTAACACATCCTGACAGCACCCAGGCAAGCTCACTCCATAACAACATGACAGACCCGCTTATAATTTCCTCAAGTCAAAAACAATTTATTTTGTTACGTTCAGCAATTTGCCTGAATTAGTTTTTGTCAAGTCGAGTCAACAGTGGCATATGAATGCAGAGTTTATAGAAGCGTTATTGCCTTCTGTATCAGACACGATTCATAAAGACATTCTGTAGTATATATATACAGTATATGTGAAAAATATTACCAACATAACATTAAAGGTTAAGTTATTTTGGAATTAACACTGAGGCATATATAAATAATGTAGGAGTACTTTCCATAACCCAGATAATATGGCACATTTGCTCATTTTTACACTTCTTGCTCAAACCCAGGTCAACATAAATCATAATCGCTATTTTCCTGGTTTTTTTTTTCAGTCTTCTTGTCATTTATGATCCTATATGAAGATCAAGTGAGTGATTGGATGAGCCTGCAGAATGTGGGATGCAGGAGGCCTACAGACAGATTCATTCCACAGAAGTTTTCCATTGGTCCACAGACAGAGGCTAATCAATAGGTTATAGTGTTTAATCTCTCAGAAGCAGATGAAGGAAAAATGAAAGCGAGGGAATCAATCTATAAAGTGTCTCAGATCTAATGAACTGTCCTTCAGTTCCTATCAATCTCCTCTTTAGTGTCAGATAAGGTGTCCACAACTTGCATTAATTTGAAGTCACTGTGATGAATGTTTTCTTCTCCAAATGAGGCGGAGTGTGTCCGGATCTGCCTGCTTCAATCACAACTCCAGCAGTTCAATAACCAGTCTGCTGTTGATACGTAATATCTATGTTAATAAAACCTCTGTCACAGCAAAAAAAAAATAGTCCTTAATTTAGAAATGCAAGATGAGTTTTAAGTTAATTTAAATAAAATGTGTCCTTCCATTATCCTGAAGATTTTAGTGGCTAAGTGGGACAGAATAGTAAATAGGTTTCCCATATTTCTGCAAAGAAAGTGGGACTTAATTATAAATGAAAACGATGGGAAATATTTAACCGATGGTGTCGCGGTCCATCGCAAATGTAAATGAGTGCTGCGCAGCTGCTGACAGTATTAACTGGTGGTTGGAGTGGGATTGTCAAACCTGTTCTAAATACAGGATGGCCTTTCGCATGGCGAAGCTTTACCTGCAGATGACAGGGCTTGTCATGATCCTGTGACAGCATGGCAGAGTAGAAGAAGAAAAAAAACAAAAATTAACCTGACGTACAAGAATAGCGCTCATTATAATAGAGCGCCCCACCACATGTGTCACCGCTCTGTCTGCTGCAGAACAGCACCCGTCGCTGTGACACGGGGGTCTCGCACATCTCCAAACTTGTTTACAGTTATTGTTGGTGCGCCTCTCAGGTCTTGCAAAGTTTCTCGGTGACAGTTGACTCAGCCCGGCGCACAGCAGTTATATTTGGGCTGTTGCATGTCACCGAGAAATTGCGTGGATCTCATCCCCGCACGAACAGGCGCAAAGCCACATAAAGCTGACAGATCAGCATAGCCTGTGTGCCGCCTTTAACTGAGATCTGCAGGGAAAACATCTCAACTGCCCGTCAAGCCCGCCCGTGTCCGGCTCATCCGTAAGGAAGAAATGACACGTACGCAGATACGTGCTGTACAGAGAGACAGATGCACACACAGACAGGCCGCAGTGCTGGATGGCATCTCTATTGGTTAAAGTGTGTAATTTTTCTTTAACTTTAAAATGTGTAGACACACACCTGAAAGCTGTTTTATAGGTCGATTTCCCCGAAAAAGGTGTAAACAAGGTAGTTCTGTGGTGCTATCAAAACATTGCAGACATAACATCATAGCAAGTGTCATTTAACTGGACAGGAAAAACTAGCTGCATAGACCATTATTAATAACCCATTAAATGATGGTTAAATGATGATGAACAGGTCCACAGTGTAACCAGATGCTTTACTTATGATAATATCAGCCACAAGTAAATTCAGCTACTTCATTTATACCTGACAAAGATTGTTTTCTTTACGTTTAACCTTTAAAGTAAACCTTTGAAAAACATAGGCAACATGTTTTCTTATCTGCATAAAATCCATTTGAAATTTAGCACTTTTATATAAGATTTTCCCACAAGGCAAGAGCATCTTTGAAGCGTTTGCCTGGAGAAGCCACAAAACGGCAAACAAATTTTAATTCTCTGTAAACATTTTCTGAGTCATAAATTCACAATAACATCACAAACTTGAAATCACTGTCGGAGGGAAGCATTAATGTTTTCCTGAAGAACATCAGAAACCTGCACAACACAGCAAGATGTAAGAAATCTAGGCTTAACTGTGCCGAACACACAAAGTCTAGACTAACCCTGAAGAATCTCAAGAGTCAAGCTTTTTTTACTTTGACTGTAGCACTGAATAAAAGCCGTCATCTGAGGCCAACATTTCACCCAGAAGGGAAGTGTTAAGTGTAATCCCACACAGCAAGACCCCAAGAACAACTGCTTCACAGAAAATCATGCCCATTATACTTGACATTTCCCATCAGCCAAACGCCTCTCACTGCAAAGCCACAGATGTGAAAATACTTGTGAGTATTTTCACATCTTATATATTTATTCCAGCTATTTAATCATTAATTTGTGCTGCTGTGGGAGTGTAATTTTACGGCACATTCGGTTTTATTACTAAAGGCTCTTGGGACATTTTTGCTATGCTTGAATCTGATTGGCCAATCCTGGAATTCCATGGTTAAATATTATTGTATAATTGGCTGTTGCCCCAGGGAATAAACCAAAGCTATTGACCAATCAGCATCTAGACTCAAACTTTCTAAGTTATTTATCTGTAAGAATGAGCAACTGACTGCTAGACTTCAGTTCAAACAGGTCCTGCCCCAAGATTACACCATTGGTTGAGCTTATGTTACTGTTTTGGGCTGCTCAAACAAAAGATGAATGTTTTGATAGAACCACAGTGCCAAACTATATACAATCTTTTAGGGGAACATACAAATGGCTTGCTTATACCTAATAATCTAGGATAGAAGATATTTTAACATTAAAAACATCATACCTTTAAATTTGACTGCCAAAAGTTTGATTGAATCATAAAAGTTTAAATTGATTTAATAAACAATTGATTTTTATTCAATTCACCTGTACACTCTTTTTCCAGCATTTAAAAAAATAATACAAAAGTAAAATAACAAAAAAGCCAGTATGCATCACACATTGTTTCAAAACAAGAACACTGAATAAAGACAGAGGGGTCTGTTTATTCTCTACCTGTGGCGAGTGATAGCAGGCGAGAGAATGAAGGAGATTCAAGCAAAAAACAGTAGGAAAGACTGACCGAGACGGGAAAAAACATTTCAAGAAAAAACTAGCTTTTAGAGCTATAGCATGAGCTTAAGCAATTATATAAAATTGTCCTTTGATTTTTTTTGAATAATTTATTAGATGAAAGGTATGGCCTTTAGTGGATGTATGTAATAATAACAGACAACACGCTCTTCAGACCAACTTCACGACTGGAGCACTAAACAATGTCTAGACTTAAAAGAACACAAACTAGCTCTGTAAGACACTTAAATCGACATAAAAGTGCTTCCATTTTACCTCGTTTGACGTATTTTCACATCAACATGGAATTAGAAAAGAAAGTAAGGTGGGAAAATTTTAGTGGCCATCCCAAACCAGAAGAGACACTACAGATATGACTGGTATGATTGGTTGACATTAACCAGCAGAGGAAGTTAACAGCAGAGAAAGTTACTTCATTTGATGAAAGTCTACTACAATTTCCTTTAAAATAACAAACACTGATGAATTATGTCCAGAAAAATAAACATTTAACAACAAACTAAGAAAGCAAATTTATTTATAAAGTGAATAAACTAAATGCTTTGATTTTATGTTGAATTTAGAGGCAGTATTGCCCCAAAAAATTACAAGTGCTTGTTTTTCATAAAACTTTCATAGAAGTTTCACTGAACCTGTATGAAGAGAGAGAGATTGTCATTGAGTTTGTGACACCAGTACAAAAAAAATTAACTATTTTGCCACCTACTGGTCAAAATATGCAATATTCCATTACACACTCTTCACAGAATGAGTCCCACAGTCAGGACGTCTTTCGCTGGTTGAATCTGAAAGCTTTTCAAAGCTTTAACTGAGGCATCACATCTCAGAAAAACAGTTATGATTCTTTATCACTGTGTTGCGGATCTCTGGACATCTTGTTCTTCAGAAACTTGATTTTGAGTGTGTAGTATTCCTCCTGCAGCCGTAGCACTGTCTCCTGTCTGCGCAGCACAGACAGCTGTAGCTCTGTCTCTTCTGCTGAATGTGGAGGCGGGGGGGAGAGAGCCAGCGTGACATTTGATTGGCTGTCATTGACACAGTTCACAGACGGAACTTTCATGATGGAAGGAATATTTTCATATTTCTCCTCCTCCTCCTGTAGGATCGTACTTTCATTTTCAATTTCAAGTCTGAAAGAGGACAAAATTATGAAATGAGTAAAATGGAGATTACCGAACATCTATCCACACATGAATCCTGTGGTATTATTTAAGATTCTGCATGTTCAGCTATCAATAAATGACAGCACCTGACAATGTTTAAAGGTGAAGACCCTGCGCCTCAAACTACATACAGTTTTTATAAACTTGAACACTGAACACATGCACTTACTCAAGTTTTGTTCATTTTTAACCCAAAACTTACAGATTGCAGGTTTAAAATGCTAACTACTATCCCAATTGTGGGAGGAGTGTTTGATGAAGTCATTATTTTTGCAATTCCATTTGGTGATGCTACACACTTCATCTTTAAATCCATTTAGCAGAAACTGCATTTAGGCAACAGGAGTGGAAACAGAGCAGACCAGAACTAGACTGAAATAAATGAAGAGGCAAGAAAACAAACGATGCAGTCGTACCCCGGAGAGCCGTATGGTGCCATGTAGCTGGTGCTTGGAAAATCAGAGGAGCTCTGCTTGTAATGAGTGTGTTTGTGGTAAGGCACAGAAACAGGCAGGGACGAGTGGTGTATAAACTCCTTCAAGAGGTTTCCTTGAAACTCCATCATTTCCTTCCACATGACCATCAGATTTGCTCGCTCTTCCCTCTGATCTTCTCTGACCTCTCTACGCAACCTTTCTTCATACTCCCTCTCGTCCTGGACGTGCAGGCCTTCTTGATCTCTGATGGAGTCGGTAATGTGATCTTTTTTTGCCTTTTTCTTCAGAGGCTTAGTAACTGAAAATAAGTAAAACACATGACAGTCAGTAATTATACACATCAGTGAAAGGTAAATAACATTTTTAATTACAAGCACAAAAACTTTTGTAGCTGTTACTTTTTCATAGGTGGTTAAGATGGGGAATTTTGAAAATATTCCAAGTTGGAAATTTAAGAGATTTTGGAAATTCATTTTGGAAAGGGTTTGAGCCCTGAGGAAACTTTAAGCACTTGGCTATATGTCTCTGCATCTTTGTGGCATTTTTTTAGGTTTTCACACAGTATTTGCAAATGTTCACAGTCTTTCCTTCTACAATAGCTGAGGTGAAATGAATCCACACATCAGATTTTGGATGTGGCATTATTCTGCAGAAAAGATTAAAAAAGATTTTTTTAAAACACAATGTCAGCATAAATATATATAGTCACGTAATCAGCTAAAATATGGTAAAATGGTACAAATATTTTACAATCAAGGCTGGATAAATGAATAGAAATAGTCTGAGTGAACAAATGAACACTAACTATAACCTGCATTCTTGTATAACTAAAAACTAGCTGGCAGAAGAAACAGCATGAGCTAGCACCATGATAGCCAGCCTCTTAAATTATCAATGAAATTGTGTTAGTTACCAAACACATTTAGCATGTCTGATTTACTAGCTGACTACAGTACACACACATTGTATTGCAGTATTTGCTAGTTAAACTTTAAAAGCATAAATTAAATATATTTACTCAGTAATAAACTCTTGATCTGAAATGCATTAATGTGCTTCAACAGTCCTGATGTTGCGGGGGGCGTGGCCTCAAAAGCCTTCCAGGAAACACCGGGCTGCGTTTATTCCCACTAATTCCCGTTAGTTCTCATACATTCCCGTTAATTCCCTCGGAAATTTTGCAACCGTGTGGGGAAGGGGTGTGACTAACTAACTCACCAAAATGACAACAGCGTTTCTGAGCATGAGGAGTGCGTTGCAGTTGTGAATGTTGATGACCCACTAACATTTGTCAAGCACACTGCCTGAAATATTACATATATTACACGATATTCATTACCATTACGACAAATGAAGCAAACAATACACGAACACACAATTTAATGGCATGCAAATGCGAAATAACCTAAAGAACATGCTTAATGTAACACAGTGAAGTGTTTATCGTTGATTAACGTCCACCACCCGTGCACAGCACGCAGTGTACACTGCGCAGTAGACACTAACTCACCTTTCGGCGTGACATCCGTCTCCTCGTCATTGCTGATCGATATCTCGACGTCCGTCGACCTGCTGTCCTCGACGGACGTGCTCTGAGGTTCCTCGAGTTTCACGTCGGCACCGAGGCGCAGAGCGTCCGCGGGTCGCCTGGTCCCCCAGATGCTGCTGCACAGGTCGTAGTAACTCCAGTAAACTCGAGCGCTGGTTCTGTGGTGCTGGTGGATCTTGAGGAACTTCTGCTTGAGTGTTTTCAGTTTGCTGGTGACCTGTCGCTGGGTCCTCTGGATGCCCTGCGCGCGGAGCAGCCGCGCGATCTCCTCGTAAATGAGGGAGTCGCGGACGGTGCCGCTGATCTGCTGACTGAATTTCTCGCTCGCTCGGATGTACAGCAGCGCTTTCGTCTCCGAGTCCGTCCAGTTTCTTTCCACGTACGTTTCTTCGTGCATTTTGCGACGCGGAAACGTCGGGGAGTCACAGTGGAGGTTTTATTGACACAAATTGCGGCTTCCGCGACACACATCGGCCCGCGAGTAAACGGCATCGATTATTTGCGTCATTCCTCAAGAGCGTCGCGATTGGTCCAAACGCGTGTGACGTCAGAGCGCACGAAAAGTTTCATTTCATTTAATGTTGTTATTTCAAATTGTTTAATATTGTTTTATATGTAGGTCTGCTCAAATATATGAGCTTTGTTATTTAGCCTGTTACTATACGAAACTAAGCCAGTATTGATAACTGGGTTTGTATCGTTACAAATGTATTGCTCAGAAGAGGCTATAAATAAACAAGGGGTCTGATAAATAAAGAATTCATAAAAGAAAGAAACGTTGTTAGCTTGATCAGTTTTTACACTTAAGTAAAAGATTTAAATGGTTTTGATGGGTGTTTTTGAAAATCTGTCAAAATGCTTATCCTAGGACAGTTCCCCCAAAATAAAAACCTGCAGCTTCGATGCACCAACCCTAAAAGAGAATAGAAAAAATGACCCCTATAAAGTCCCAAGACAAAGCTTTGTCAAAATCATCTAACTATTAGCCACTTCCGACTATTATGTATTTGCATTTGTAAATTATTTGCATGTAAGATAAAAGTTCCATTACTTCCCAAAGACATTTTTGTCTTGTAGATCTTAAATAGATCTAAAAAAAATTAAAGATCATAAATCAAATTATTATTATTTTTTACAAGGGACGTGTGTATAATTACATTTAAAAAAGGTTCCTCTGATTGTAGTTCAACACGAACCTCTTCCGTGTGGGAATCCGGGAGCAGGAAGTGGCAGTGAACTACATTTCCCAGAGCGCATCGCTTCGACAGCTTCTTTCCTTGCGACAAAAATGGCGGCTTCTTTAACACTCCTTCTGATAGCGGCTGCTACAATAAGAGCTTTATTATTCCGCTCCAGTTTGGCAGAATTAATTTCG
>JAZGTK010002467.1:1123-18129 GCA_036877625.1 Ambastaia sidthimunki | reverse complement strand
AAACTAAACTGCTAAACAATTTCTGCAGAAGCTCCACTTTTACTTTCAGACAGACAAATACATCAACACAATAACCGCCCATTCATTATAAGATGATCCAGGAAAATAAAAATCATAGCAAAATGATCAAATTCAATTAAATCCAACTCAATTTTATGATGTATTGCATAGTTTAGTAAAAAACTGTAATCAGGTACTCATTTCTAACATTTAAAGTTCATGGTTATTTAAATTAAATAATGCAAACATACATTTCTTGAGATACAGTCTGCATATAACCTGATACAGAAGATCTCAACAAATCAAAAGTTCATGTTGCTTTCAAACAAGGTCTCAGATCTGTAACCTTCTGGCCTGTCAGATGACTCTGCTACTCTACACACATCAGCATTCAACCTCTGCAGCCCATTCTTATTTGCTTACAACGAAGAACAAAAACAGCCCCAAGGGTGCAAGAAAATCTCAGAATAACAATGAAGCGTAATAGGGCAGAAGGTTTTGAACTGGTGGGTCGTGACCCAAAACTGGGAAAGCACGAACGAAACTCAAATAATTACATGCAACTATAACCGAGCATGAGATGACACAAGCCATGTGTCCAATCACACTGTATAATATTTTGGCAAAAATTCATCTCTGACTTGATATTACTATGTGCAATACGACAGATTTCAACATGAACAGTTTGCATGACATGCCTTATTCTTGCAAACCAGAAACAAAACTGCACAAAATTAAAGAAAAAATATCCCAAACACAGTAAATATGGGTGTGAAATCTCAGTATAATGTATTATATCTTATATCACTGCTATTAATGACAGGAGTGCATTATTTTTACACTTCCCCTTTAAATAAGATGATGATACAAAGCTACCTGGTTTCAGCTAATCATTAAACATTCAGAAAAAAGAGAGAATTGTTCCAGAGAATTGTAGCTATTGTTTAAGGATTAGAGGATTTAACAGGTGGTCTTAAAAGAGCACTGGTCACAGATTCAAGCTGTTGAACAGCTAGTCTAACTAAGCCGATAATAGCTATCTAAACCAGTCTTTAACTATATGAAGAAACGCACAGAACTTCTGCAACCAATTGTCTTCTGTAGCAACAGAGTAGCCGTTATCCCAGCTAACAAGCAACGTTCTCAGAACATTTGCTAATGTTCTCTCAGTTATCAAAAACATTTTTGCAGAAACATTAGTACAACGTCTTTTAACATTATGTATCATATCAAAACGTTATTCTTGGAAATGTTAGAGAAACGTTCTAACACCCTTAAATTGTTAGCTGGGACGCTTGCTTTTACATACGTGCGTTTCAGCAGGATGGACACGCAAGGCAGACTCATGCTGATGAATGTAGATGATACACAAAAGAAGTCTGCACAGAAGCACTCTGCTAATCCGATGCTAATGCTAATGCCCGCAGCGAGAAACGCTCGCTCACACCTCAGCTACCATTTCTGTGGGACAACACACACCTCACGCTGCCTCAGGAAAAGAGACGTCAAACTGTGTGACTGAAAGAAAGACTCAGGAAAGGCTTTAGAAAAGATATGAAATCCCTCCTCAGGAAAGGAAAAAAACTCACTAAAGCCAGTTTTGACAGTTAGTACTGAAAGAACAGACTTTGTCGTGAAACTTTTCGAGAGATGGATTTTAAGATGAAAGGTGAACGTCAGGATGGGGCATTTTGTATCTGAGCAAACATGTTTTTCGACAGAAGCAATCACAACAAGGATTTATGAAATCTTTCCCCTTTGATCTTTACTATTGTCAATAATAAGACTGGAAGAGGGCATCACATCCGCAACTGTGATTCTCTGTTTCATTGTGTCTCAGGTCAGGCAAGGATAGTGCAGTGAAAGAGACATGCGGAGCCTTTTGAGCTGACAGAAACCTGCCCTTCAAAATCCCCTTTAGTTCTTATTCTCTGTGGAAAGTCTCTTCATCATTAAATAAGGGCCAATAAGACACACATGGGCAGCCACCACCGTAGCTAAGCAGATAATGGATTAACCGATTATCCCATCTGAGCTGTACCGCCGTGGCTTAGACAACTTCACAGTTCATCAAGATCCAGGCAGGTCAAGTCATCGTAAAGAACCGACGATGAAAAAAACTTCTACCTCACACTTCTAGCTGCTCGTAAACATAAGCGCTGGCTGGGAAGAGTTTTTCAAGTCTGTAATAACACATCTCTCTTCAACAAGCCATACAATATCATTTTTGTCCTTGCACAAATGGTCAATAGCTAGATATATGACAGCTTAAAACTTAAGGCTTTCAGCAATAGTAACAGTGATGCCTTCACAAATACCATAAAAATAATGAACATTTACATTTATGCATTTTTTTATCAGTACACACATTCCCTGGGCATCAAACCCATGACCGGTACGATCTACAAGCTGTGCTACAGAAGCACTACGCCATTAAACATTTAACTAATCTCAAAAGTTAACATGTTAACTTTGGCAGCCCTTGTAAAGATACAAATAGACAATCTCCCACATTTCAGAGGGTCTGATGAGAACCCACTAACTGTTGCCATTCTAGAGGTTGAAAACCCCCTAAGACAGGGTTCAGATCAGTGTGGCTGTCGCTCCACATGAGTCTGCCAATGCCAGTCCTCAAGGGAAAACCTCGACATGGGCTTGCTCACTATTCATCTGCCTTGCCACCCCCTGGCGGTACTGGGCATGCTAAACCCAGAACGAGCAAACAGAACATTATCTCGGATCCGCGGATCACAGCCTAGCACAAAAGCCAGGCGAGCAGCAGGGAGGATATGAAAGTCTGTGGCCAGGAGGCAGCGTGTGTGGAGCAGCCATGAGCAGTCAGTCACTTGTTTCTACATATACCACATGCTAATGCTTTATGCTTCATCTCTGCATGAAGCTGTCTCTCCTAAATGTGCATGTATGAGTGCTGCCAAGTATATTCATTTAAGACTGAGAATATATCATTATGATTAAACTAATTTAATGCTGTTTCATAGCCATAGTTGAGTCATATCTACAGACCAAAATATCACAGATTTGGGGATGAGCTTTTTTGACATGTTTGTAAACATCCACCTGTCAAGCGCATAGCAACACGCCAAAACACGTCTTAGCAATCGCTTAACAACGCCCTGGCAACACCCACAGCACCAAATGCACTAAAGTCTCAAGCGTGAGTAAAACAGCGTCAAACTTCATCAATGCGCCTCACCTTGCGCTGCTGACGTCACTTCGGCCACGCCCGTACGTTTGACTCACCGGATATGACGTTTGTTTTTATTTACTCATGTCGCTTCACTTATACTTCATATCAATTATATACATGATCGCGTTCAGTGTTCATGTGTGTATTTACTGAGCTCAGTGCAGCCCATCCGCACTGTTGCAAACACATAATGCAGTAGTTTGGTGTCATTGAAGTAAATACAATCACGCAGGAGTGAATAATGAAAGATGCATGTTTCCATTAAAACGCTGAAATGTTTTCTAGCATATTAAACACTGTAGCGGTTTAAACGCGTCAGAAGCGGCTGCTGATGAAATTATCCGATACCATCAGATGCAAACTCGCCTTTACATTATCCTCCATTCTGCTTTACTAAGAAACGTGCAAATCAAAACTGAAGTTTTAAAACCGCAAGATAAATCACAAATTTATTTTATTAAGTAACACAATTCTAGTAAATGTGCGTGTTAATGTTTTATTATTAATAAACTCCATCACGTTTTCTCCTCCCCATCTGACAGGTTTTATGTGTAGTCTGTTGTGTGCAGTCATCCACACTAAATATATTGACAAATAACGGTGACACTGTCTCCTCCACTCTCAGACAGGATGTCATTTGTGAGTCTGCATCACTTTTAGCTGAATGAAATGCATCCTGACCAATATTCGTTTTTATCAAAATAAAGCTTTATTTTCATCAGAGCCAGCGCGTTCGCAAACCCCTTTATATAGAATGACATGCAAAAGTGATAGGCAATACTTCAGGACTCATGCAAAACACTTTGCAAAGTTTTCCCATAAAATCTTCGTGTATGCACAGATGGCAGGAAGTTTTAGAGTTGTTTAAAGTTTCTGAGCTGCTCTCCTGAGAATGAATCACTGCCATAAAAATGCTGATGTACTAAACCAATACCATTCTGCTTCAGTTCAAACAGTGAAGAAAAGGCCCCAGTGTTTATTTGATATTGTCTTTGTAAAATTCAGATCAATAACGCAGACTGTTTCATTTGTTTTCCTATTTTCTTTACGGCACTGTAAATTAATAGTTTTTCCCAATCCCGACTTGTTTATGAGCTGAGAATAAAAGATGTTGCTTCTTAATACTTCTTAAATAATGCAAATGGTTACTGTAATGTTAACACTATGACGTTAAGAATATGCTGTCTGGCTTTGTTACAGACATGTAATTCTTTTGGGTTGTGCAACACAGTGCAATAAAAACACTTCATTTTTATAAATGCGATTTTTAGATATCTGATGCATTGGTCATACGGTTCAGTGTGCGACAGAAAAAGCACGAGGCAAAGTAACACTAAAAAGTTTATGTGTAAGTTGTTGATGTCAGAGATTGTATCAGGAAGTGAAATATGACATCACAGTACTAGCACTACAAGAGTTCTGATTACACAATATGTCTCTGCTGCAGATATCTGATCAGAAACTCATCATGACCACGTTCACACTGAACCAATGACTGCGTGTGAAGAACCCAATGATGGAATCTGGACCATGTGCTACTCAGGAGGGACAAAATGGAGTAATGCAATCCACCAAACATCATTAACTAGGAAGCACGGGGCTGAAGCGGATAAAGGAAAGTTCATGACAGTTAATGAGTGGAGAAATAGTAAAAAATCAGGGTGACTGTATGGACATCTGCCAGGGAAAAACAAATGGGATTTCTCTGATGCTCCCAGAATTCACTGCAGCGGAAAGAAAACGGCATCATCTGTGATCTGCGCTGGAAAAAAACAACAATGCAATCTGAACACAAGAGATTATATAGAATTACTGAATTCAACAGTGCAGCTTTTAACTGGGTTTTTAATTTCATTATGTCAGTATTTTATGTCAGTTTGGACACAGTCAATAATTCTCCCGTATCTCAGCATCCATGACACATTTAATATGCAGCAATGAGTCATGATTACTCAATAATAACACATAATATCACTCATTTTTATCACTTACAGGTTAATCACAACCAACCGGATTTGTTAATGTATGCTCAATCAAAACAGTGCTGTACATACAAAACAGTTTAACACTCCAGTAACTTGTTTCCACTGTTGTTAGTACATCATAGGTCAAAGGACACACAAATTAAAAGATAAAACCAATGTGGTGAATTCAGTATATCTGAGACTGTAATTATACCTCACACCTGCAATCTACAGACCATACATCATCAACAGACCAGTTCTCACCTAAATCACTTCATATTCTGAAAGTACAATAATTTACATACACCCCCAGTATTTGAAAATGGGCTTAAAATACCAAAAACAGGAAATGATGCATGTGTGAGTAATAATGACTTAGACAGGGGTCAGTATGCTGGAGGTGACCTCTAGTGGTGTGGTGGTGGTAAAACAAGTCACACCCACGTGTTTATATTGCTTTTGCAGTAATGGCAAATCTTTTAACACATCCTGACAGCACCCAGGCAAGCTCACTCCATAACAACATGACAGACCCGCTTATAATTTCCTCAAGTCAAAAACAATTTATTTTGTTACGTTCAGCAATTTGCCTGAATTAGTTTTTGTCAAGTCGAGTCAACAGTGGCATATGAATGCAGAGTTTATAGAAGCGTTATTGCCTTCTGTATCAGACACGATTCATAAAGACATTCTGTAGTATATATATACAGTATATGTGAAAAATATTACCAACATAACATTAAAGGTTAAGTTATTTTGGAATTAACACTGAGGCATATATAAATAATGTAGGAGTACTTTCCATAACCCAGATAATATGGCACATTTGCTCATTTTTACACTTCTTGCTCAAACCCAGGTCAACATAAATCATAATCGCTATTTTCCTGGTTTTTTTTTTCAGTCTTCTTGTCATTTATGATCCTATATGAAGATCAAGTGAGTGATTGGATGAGCCTGCAGAATGTGGGATGCAGGAGGCCTACAGACAGATTCATTCCACAGAAGTTTTCCATTGGTCCACAGACAGAGGCTAATCAATAGGTTATAGTGTTTAATCTCTCAGAAGCAGATGAAGGAAAAATGAAAGCGAGGGAATCAATCTATAAAGTGTCTCAGATCTAATGAACTGTCCTTCAGTTCCTATCAATCTCCTCTTTAGTGTCAGATAAGGTGTCCACAACTTGCATTAATTTGAAGTCACTGTGATGAATGTTTTCTTCTCCAAATGAGGCGGAGTGTGTCCGGATCTGCCTGCTTCAATCACAACTCCAGCAGTTCAATAACCAGTCTGCTGTTGATACGTAATATCTATGTTAATAAAACCTCTGTCACAGCAAAAAAAAAATAGTCCTTAATTTAGAAATGCAAGATGAGTTTTAAGTTAATTTAAATAAAATGTGTCCTTCCATTATCCTGAAGATTTTAGTGGCTAAGTGGGACAGAATAGTAAATAGGTTTCCCATATTTCTGCAAAGAAAGTGGGACTTAATTATAAATGAAAACGATGGGAAATATTTAACCGATGGTGTCGCGGTCCATCGCAAATGTAAATGAGTGCTGCGCAGCTGCTGACAGTATTAACTGGTGGTTGGAGTGGGATTGTCAAACCTGTTCTAAATACAGGATGGCCTTTCGCATGGCGAAGCTTTACCTGCAGATGACAGGGCTTGTCATGATCCTGTGACAGCATGGCAGAGTAGAAGAAGAAAAAAAACAAAAATTAACCTGACGTACAAGAATAGCGCTCATTATAATAGAGCGCCCCACCACATGTGTCACCGCTCTGTCTGCTGCAGAACAGCACCCGTCGCTGTGACACGGGGGTCTCGCACATCTCCAAACTTGTTTACAGTTATTGTTGGTGCGCCTCTCAGGTCTTGCAAAGTTTCTCGGTGACAGTTGACTCAGCCCGGCGCACAGCAGTTATATTTGGGCTGTTGCATGTCACCGAGAAATTGCGTGGATCTCATCCCCGCACGAACAGGCGCAAAGCCACATAAAGCTGACAGATCAGCATAGCCTGTGTGCCGCCTTTAACTGAGATCTGCAGGGAAAACATCTCAACTGCCCGTCAAGCCCGCCCGTGTCCGGCTCATCCGTAAGGAAGAAATGACACGTACGCAGATACGTGCTGTACAGAGAGACAGATGCACACACAGACAGGCCGCAGTGCTGGATGGCATCTCTATTGGTTAAAGTGTGTAATTTTTCTTTAACTTTAAAATGTGTAGACACACACCTGAAAGCTGTTTTATAGGTCGATTTCCCCGAAAAAGGTGTAAACAAGGTAGTTCTGTGGTGCTATCAAAACATTGCAGACATAACATCATAGCAAGTGTCATTTAACTGGACAGGAAAAACTAGCTGCATAGACCATTATTAATAACCCATTAAATGATGGTTAAATGATGATGAACAGGTCCACAGTGTAACCAGATGCTTTACTTATGATAATATCAGCCACAAGTAAATTCAGCTACTTCATTTATACCTGACAAAGATTGTTTTCTTTACGTTTAACCTTTAAAGTAAACCTTTGAAAAACATAGGCAACATGTTTTCTTATCTGCATAAAATCCATTTGAAATTTAGCACTTTTATATAAGATTTTCCCACAAGGCAAGAGCATCTTTGAAGCGTTTGCCTGGAGAAGCCACAAAACGGCAAACAAATTTTAATTCTCTGTAAACATTTTCTGAGTCATAAATTCACAATAACATCACAAACTTGAAATCACTGTCGGAGGGAAGCATTAATGTTTTCCTGAAGAACATCAGAAACCTGCACAACACAGCAAGATGTAAGAAATCTAGGCTTAACTGTGCCGAACACACAAAGTCTAGACTAACCCTGAAGAATCTCAAGAGTCAAGCTTTTTTTACTTTGACTGTAGCACTGAATAAAAGCCGTCATCTGAGGCCAACATTTCACCCAGAAGGGAAGTGTTAAGTGTAATCCCACACAGCAAGACCCCAAGAACAACTGCTTCACAGAAAATCATGCCCATTATACTTGACATTTCCCATCAGCCAAACGCCTCTCACTGCAAAGCCACAGATGTGAAAATACTTGTGAGTATTTTCACATCTTATATATTTATTCCAGCTATTTAATCATTAATTTGTGCTGCTGTGGGAGTGTAATTTTACGGCACATTCGGTTTTATTACTAAAGGCTCTTGGGACATTTTTGCTATGCTTGAATCTGATTGGCCAATCCTGGAATTCCATGGTTAAATATTATTGTATAATTGGCTGTTGCCCCAGGGAATAAACCAAAGCTATTGACCAATCAGCATCTAGACTCAAACTTTCTAAGTTATTTATCTGTAAGAATGAGCAACTGACTGCTAGACTTCAGTTCAAACAGGTCCTGCCCCAAGATTACACCATTGGTTGAGCTTATGTTACTGTTTTGGGCTGCTCAAACAAAAGATGAATGTTTTGATAGAACCACAGTGCCAAACTATATACAATCTTTTAGGGGAACATACAAATGGCTTGCTTATACCTAATAATCTAGGATAGAAGATATTTTAACATTAAAAACATCATACCTTTAAATTTGACTGCCAAAAGTTTGATTGAATCATAAAAGTTTAAATTGATTTAATAAACAATTGATTTTTATTCAATTCACCTGTACACTCTTTTTCCAGCATTTAAAAAAATAATACAAAAGTAAAATAACAAAAAAGCCAGTATGCATCACACATTGTTTCAAAACAAGAACACTGAATAAAGACAGAGGGGTCTGTTTATTCTCTACCTGTGGCGAGTGATAGCAGGCGAGAGAATGAAGGAGATTCAAGCAAAAAACAGTAGGAAAGACTGACCGAGACGGGAAAAAACATTTCAAGAAAAAACTAGCTTTTAGAGCTATAGCATGAGCTTAAGCAATTATATAAAATTGTCCTTTGATTTTTTTTGAATAATTTATTAGATGAAAGGTATGGCCTTTAGTGGATGTATGTAATAATAACAGACAACACGCTCTTCAGACCAACTTCACGACTGGAGCACTAAACAATGTCTAGACTTAAAAGAACACAAACTAGCTCTGTAAGACACTTAAATCGACATAAAAGTGCTTCCATTTTACCTCGTTTGACGTATTTTCACATCAACATGGAATTAGAAAAGAAAGTAAGGTGGGAAAATTTTAGTGGCCATCCCAAACCAGAAGAGACACTACAGATATGACTGGTATGATTGGTTGACATTAACCAGCAGAGGAAGTTAACAGCAGAGAAAGTTACTTCATTTGATGAAAGTCTACTACAATTTCCTTTAAAATAACAAACACTGATGAATTATGTCCAGAAAAATAAACATTTAACAACAAACTAAGAAAGCAAATTTATTTATAAAGTGAATAAACTAAATGCTTTGATTTTATGTTGAATTTAGAGGCAGTATTGCCCCAAAAAATTACAAGTGCTTGTTTTTCATAAAACTTTCATAGAAGTTTCACTGAACCTGTATGAAGAGAGAGAGATTGTCATTGAGTTTGTGACACCAGTACAAAAAAAATTAACTATTTTGCCACCTACTGGTCAAAATATGCAATATTCCATTACACACTCTTCACAGAATGAGTCCCACAGTCAGGACGTCTTTCGCTGGTTGAATCTGAAAGCTTTTCAAAGCTTTAACTGAGGCATCACATCTCAGAAAAACAGTTATGATTCTTTATCACTGTGTTGCGGATCTCTGGACATCTTGTTCTTCAGAAACTTGATTTTGAGTGTGTAGTATTCCTCCTGCAGCCGTAGCACTGTCTCCTGTCTGCGCAGCACAGACAGCTGTAGCTCTGTCTCTTCTGCTGAATGTGGAGGCGGGGGGGAGAGAGCCAGCGTGACATTTGATTGGCTGTCATTGACACAGTTCACAGACGGAACTTTCATGATGGAAGGAATATTTTCATATTTCTCCTCCTCCTCCTGTAGGATCGTACTTTCATTTTCAATTTCAAGTCTGAAAGAGGACAAAATTATGAAATGAGTAAAATGGAGATTACCGAACATCTATCCACACATGAATCCTGTGGTATTATTTAAGATTCTGCATGTTCAGCTATCAATAAATGACAGCACCTGACAATGTTTAAAGGTGAAGACCCTGCGCCTCAAACTACATACAGTTTTTATAAACTTGAACACTGAACACATGCACTTACTCAAGTTTTGTTCATTTTTAACCCAAAACTTACAGATTGCAGGTTTAAAATGCTAACTACTATCCCAATTGTGGGAGGAGTGTTTGATGAAGTCATTATTTTTGCAATTCCATTTGGTGATGCTACACACTTCATCTTTAAATCCATTTAGCAGAAACTGCATTTAGGCAACAGGAGTGGAAACAGAGCAGACCAGAACTAGACTGAAATAAATGAAGAGGCAAGAAAACAAACGATGCAGTCGTACCCCGGAGAGCCGTATGGTGCCATGTAGCTGGTGCTTGGAAAATCAGAGGAGCTCTGCTTGTAATGAGTGTGTTTGTGGTAAGGCACAGAAACAGGCAGGGACGAGTGGTGTATAAACTCCTTCAAGAGGTTTCCTTGAAACTCCATCATTTCCTTCCACATGACCATCAGATTTGCTCGCTCTTCCCTCTGATCTTCTCTGACCTCTCTACGCAACCTTTCTTCATACTCCCTCTCGTCCTGGACGTGCAGGCCTTCTTGATCTCTGATGGAGTCGGTAATGTGATCTTTTTTTGCCTTTTTCTTCAGAGGCTTAGTAACTGAAAATAAGTAAAACACATGACAGTCAGTAATTATACACATCAGTGAAAGGTAAATAACATTTTTAATTACAAGCACAAAAACTTTTGTAGCTGTTACTTTTTCATAGGTGGTTAAGATGGGGAATTTTGAAAATATTCCAAGTTGGAAATTTAAGAGATTTTGGAAATTCATTTTGGAAAGGGTTTGAGCCCTGAGGAAACTTTAAGCACTTGGCTATATGTCTCTGCATCTTTGTGGCATTTTTTTAGGTTTTCACACAGTATTTGCAAATGTTCACAGTCTTTCCTTCTACAATAGCTGAGGTGAAATGAATCCACACATCAGATTTTGGATGTGGCATTATTCTGCAGAAAAGATTAAAAAAGATTTTTTTAAAACACAATGTCAGCATAAATATATATAGTCACGTAATCAGCTAAAATATGGTAAAATGGTACAAATATTTTACAATCAAGGCTGGATAAATGAATAGAAATAGTCTGAGTGAACAAATGAACACTAACTATAACCTGCATTCTTGTATAACTAAAAACTAGCTGGCAGAAGAAACAGCATGAGCTAGCACCATGATAGCCAGCCTCTTAAATTATCAATGAAATTGTGTTAGTTACCAAACACATTTAGCATGTCTGATTTACTAGCTGACTACAGTACACACACATTGTATTGCAGTATTTGCTAGTTAAACTTTAAAAGCATAAATTAAATATATTTACTCAGTAATAAACTCTTGATCTGAAATGCATTAATGTGCTTCAACAGTCCTGATGTTGCGGGGGGCGTGGCCTCAAAAGCCTTCCAGGAAACACCGGGCTGCGTTTATTCCCACTAATTCCCGTTAGTTCTCATACATTCCCGTTAATTCCCTCGGAAATTTTGCAACCGTGTGGGGAAGGGGTGTGACTAACTAACTCACCAAAATGACAACAGCGTTTCTGAGCATGAGGAGTGCGTTGCAGTTGTGAATGTTGATGACCCACTAACATTTGTCAAGCACACTGCCTGAAATATTACATATATTACACGATATTCATTACCATTACGACAAATGAAGCAAACAATACACGAACACACAATTTAATGGCATGCAAATGCGAAATAACCTAAAGAACATGCTTAATGTAACACAGTGAAGTGTTTATCGTTGATTAACGTCCACCACCCGTGCACAGCACGCAGTGTACACTGCGCAGTAGACACTAACTCACCTTTCGGCGTGACATCCGTCTCCTCGTCATTGCTGATCGATATCTCGACGTCCGTCGACCTGCTGTCCTCGACGGACGTGCTCTGAGGTTCCTCGAGTTTCACGTCGGCACCGAGGCGCAGAGCGTCCGCGGGTCGCCTGGTCCCCCAGATGCTGCTGCACAGGTCGTAGTAACTCCAGTAAACTCGAGCGCTGGTTCTGTGGTGCTGGTGGATCTTGAGGAACTTCTGCTTGAGTGTTTTCAGTTTGCTGGTGACCTGTCGCTGGGTCCTCTGGATGCCCTGCGCGCGGAGCAGCCGCGCGATCTCCTCGTAAATGAGGGAGTCGCGGACGGTGCCGCTGATCTGCTGACTGAATTTCTCGCTCGCTCGGATGTACAGCAGCGCTTTCGTCTCCGAGTCCGTCCAGTTTCTTTCCACGTACGTTTCTTCGTGCATTTTGCGACGCGGAAACGTCGGAGGGTCACAGTGGAGGTTTTATTGACACAAATTGCGGCTTCCGCGACACACATCGGCCCGCGAGTAAACGGCATCGATTATTTGCGTCATTCCTCAAGAACCTCGCGATTGGTCCAAACGCGTGTGACGTCAGAGCGCAGGAAAAGTTTCATTTTATTTAATGTTATTTCAAATATGTAGGTCTGCTCAAATATATAAGCTTTGTTATTTAGCCTGTTACTATACGAAACTAAGCCAGTATTGATAACTGGGTTTGTATCATTACAAATGTATTGCTCAGAAGAGGCTAGTCTGATAAATAAAGAATTCATAAAAGAAAGAAAGAAACGTTGTTAGCTTGATCAGCTTTTACACTTGAGTAAAAGATTTAAATGGTTTTGATGGGTGTTTTTGAAAATCTGTCAAAATGCTTGTCCTAGCACAGTTCCCCCAAAACAAAAACCTGCAGCTTCGATGCACCAACCATAAAAGAGAATAGAAAAAAATGACCCCCATAAAGTCCCAAGACAAAGCTTTGTCAAAATCATCTTCTAACTATTAGCCACTTCCGACTATTCTGTATTTGCATTTGTAAATCATTTGCATGTAAGAAAAAAGCTCCATTACTTCCCAAAGACATTTTTTGTCTTGTAGATCTTAAATAGATCTAAAAAAATTAAAGATCATAAATCAAATTATTATTATTTTTTACAAGGGACGTGTGTATAATTACATTTAAAAAAGGTTCCTTCCGTGTGGGAATCCGGGAGCAGGAAGTGACAGTGAACTACATTTCCCAGAGCGCATCGCTTCGACAGCTTCTTTCCTTGCGACAAAAATGGCGGCTTCTTTAACACTCCTTCTAATAGCGGCTGCTACAATAAGAGCTTTATTATTCCGCTCCAGTTTGGCAGAATTAATTTCGGAGAGGGTTGAGGTGGTGTCGCCTTTAAATGCGTGGAAACGAGGTTTGTTTGGTGTTGTTTTTGCATGGAAGTGCTCTGTGCTGTGGGTTTACATGGCAGCCCCATTTCTGAGCTGTCAAATCAAGACATGCTTTAAAGACATTAACAGTGCATGACGTTTTTATACTTAGTTAATCGTTGTTAACAATATCACTGTTGTTGTTTTTGTTACTGTAACCGATCACAAATATTTAACTAAAGGTTTGTTGAGGAGATATTGACTACAGCCTGTATTCACACCCAAATCAAAACCTATTGATGTCTTGTATCACTGACGTTACTTCAAATTACTTAGATATACAAGTATATTGTATATAAAATGTTGATCCATTAAACAGTTATAAAACCGTTTATAGTTGAAAAACTTCATATGTCAAATGTCCAGTGTTATTTCAAGTATTTTGTTAAGTGCGTGATATGGTTGATTTGTGGATTACTTGTTTGTTAAACAGTTGTTGAGGGTCTTGCCTTGTTGGATCTGGGGGTCTCGCCTTACTCAGGAGATGTGTTCCATGAAGTAAGTGCTTTTCTACATTATAGAACATATAACAATTATGTTCACAATTCTTGACTGTTCTGTTTATTTCTTCCAGACGCCACTTGTCATATATCTCTTTCATTTTGTGGTTGACTATGCAGAGATTGTTTTTATGGTAAGTGTTTTTTTATAAGTGATTTTGATCCATAACCAGCTGGTGAAAAGACAGGAAGTGTGTTAAGCAACTATTGCTTTGTGTTTGTGTGAGCTTCACTGTGTGTGTAAACGTCTTCACGTGTGGTTGTGTCTTCAGATAGCAGATGGAGTCACAGCAGTGGCTCTGTATCTAGCAGTCCAGACTTATAACAAAAACGTGGTAAGTGTTTTTTTGGCCAATTTATTTTTTGCTTTTAACATAGTATTTTGTAGTTCTCAGGCTACCATGTAAATATTATGGTGTACAAAAATGATAATCATTCACTTACTATGGCAAAAAAATCAAAATGCATTTTATCACAAGTGCTGTGTTGTAAGACTTCATTGGTGCTTGAGACATACAGTAAATGTGTTATTGCTCTTTTTTATGCTGTGTGTATGTTCTGTAGTTTAGAAAACAGAAGTTTGCCCTGGAATCAGACCGGTATCCACACGACTGTCTTGAGCTTCTCCACTCGCCCAAAGAAATGCTCTACATTCCTTTAAAAGTTGCCATGTTGTGAGTTCTGAAGATGCTTTGGAGCAGAACTTTTCAATTATTAAACTTTGTGTTTTGAGCGTCATTAAGCTTAAGTTTTGACTTCTTTGTTTTGCAGTTATCTGCTAAATCCCTTCACTGTTCTGTCTTGTGTGGCGAAGTCGACGTGTGGACTCAACAACGCCATTATTGCCCTCTTTATTCTCTGTACATTAAAAGGTAACATTACAGCGTTCATTCTCCTCCATCCACTCACAAAAAGTATTGTGGGCAAAATTTGCAAAATCAAATGGTGATTGGACAATCAATGATTGTATAATGGTTTGTAAAAGTGTGTAGTGTTTTGGGTCACCATATTTAGGGTCAGCCATCTTTGATCTGACTAACACTTACAAAATGAACATCCATGATCCACATCCTATTGTTCATAGATGCATTATACACACAGATTGTTTACTGTATGTTGTGTTGTTGTTGTTATTTTGTTTTCAGGTAGTGCTTTGTTGAGCGGGATATTTTTAGCGCTGGCCACCTATCAGTCCATCTATCCTCTGACCCTGTTCGCACCCGCTCTGCTGTTTCTCCTGCAGGTGAGAATCAAACAGAACTGTAGCACATTTACCTTCATGCAACGGTAAATGTCAGTGATCGATTTGCTGGGCTTGTGTCCTGTGCATAAAGAATATTTAAGTGGAAGCCTGTCCATCACAGGATTTATTTGTGTATTCAGTTAGTTATTTATTTATTCGTCTGTTTGTTTGGGAAGGAAAATGGATCGAATGAAACATGACAGTCAGTGTCTGGAAGTGTGAAGAACTCAGCGTGTCTTGTATCTGTCTGTCTTTCAGAGGCTGTATATCCCAGTGAACGTGTGGAGAAGCAGTTTCTGGGTTTTCACGCTGCAGTATGTCTTCATATACGTGGGCAGTGTGGTGGTCATCACCGGACTCTCCTTCTTTCTGTTGGGCTCCTGGGATTTCATCCCGTCTGTTTATGGATTCATGTCAGTGAACATTCATGCATCACACTGTGTTGTGCTTTATCTGATGTGCTTCCTGTTTTCTTAGAAGTTTAATTGCTGAGTTTTGTCTTATTGCAGAGATCGTATCTTATCGTTATACTGTTTTCTTTAGCTGATAACATTTATTGTGTGTTTTCCACAGTCTCTCTGTTCCAGATCTCACTCCAAACATCGGACTCTTCTGGTATTTCTTCGCTGAGATGTTTGAGCACTTTCGTCTCTTCTTCATCTGCGTTTTCCAGATCAATGTCTTTTTTTACACCATCCCTCTGTCCATCAAGCTCAAGTACGTCCTGATATATCTGAACACATGAGCAGTAGTGTTCATGAAGTCAAAGATAATGTAGTTAGCTGGTCAATATTGCAAAATATTATATTTATTATATAAGTGTTTTGATACTGACCAGCTCATTAAATGAGTAAATAAATGAATGCAGGACATGTTGATTTCATGATGATTTAATGTTGATTTCCAGGACTATCCAGGGCTATTCAGGTTATTTAATAGTCATTATGCAATGATAAAATTACATGGAAATCAAAATTATTTAAACCACATTTTAGGTATTTAAAGACAAAATAAAATATATATATTGCCCTTGAACTTTGAAGATTCTGTTTATATTTGACTGAAAACTTCTGAGGTAGAGAAATATGATGGAATGTGCAACAGTAACGGTTGTTCTGGATTCATTACATGTGAGACTCATGTTAATATTTGTGTGTGTAAACAGAGAACATCCAGTGTTCCTCATCTTCATGCAGATCGCCATTATCTCCATCTTTAAGTCCTACCCCACAGTGGGAGATGTTGCTCTCTACATGGCCTTTCTGCCGGCCTGGAGTCACCTCTACAGATGTGAGTGTCTCAGCATTCATCTGCTTTACAGCAAGACAAGCACAGGTTTTCTGTGTTGACAGATTTCCTGTTTAACAAGGAAACTAAAAGCCTTAAGTTACGTCACAGCCTGCTAAACCTATGATTAGTTACATGATATTCTAGTCTGTGGAATGTCGTTTTAAAAAGGAAGAGAAGTTCTTAGAGAGCATTTTATTGGAAAGAAATTTTCTTTCAATAAAATGCCCTAATAATTTTCTTTATTGGAAAAATGTTTCTTCTCTTCTATCTCAGTTTTGAGGAACATCTTCCTGGTGTCGTGTGTTCTGTTGGCGTGTTCTGCTCTCTTCCCTGTTCTTTGGCATCTCTGGATCTACTCTGGAAGTGCCAACTCCAACTTCTACTACGCCATCACCTTACTCTTCAATGTTGGACAGGTAAAG
>JAZGTK010002466.1:0-31728 GCA_036877625.1 Ambastaia sidthimunki | reverse complement strand
TGCTAGTCCTCGGTCAGGCATGGAAATGTACTAGATACAGGGAATGCTTGAAAGTCATGCTTGTAGATTACACCTGCACATATATCAACCCATAAGTCCAGACGCCTTTCAAGCAGAATTCCGTAATATTCCGTAATATTCCAACATTTAAAGTCAAATTGTGCAGTGTTTGAATACAGGGAGTCAGAAAACCCTAAACATATTGAAAAGTTATTAGCAAATAGTTGCACAAAATATTACTGTAGGATTACAAAGGCCATTTGGAGACGCCAAAAGGTCTTAATTTTTTCAGTCATGACGTAAATTCTGAAAACATTATTGCTGTAGCTTTGGCTGTCATGAAATAGTTATATTGAATCTTGAGTACTTTAGCTTTTAAATTATGTATTCATTGTCAAGATTAATTTTTACTTTACATTTAAAACACACATTACATGTAACCAAAAGCACAAATGGGTAACGGATGAACCACCTGTCTTTAAGAGGCTAAAGATGAATTCTATTCTGTGGGTATTCAGTTGAGAGAGAGAGAGAGAGAGAGCAAGATAGGAGATGGCAGTCAGGAATGACTGATATGGAATAATTGGCTCTGTACTGAGGTTTTACCTGCCCATCTGCTAACACTGTTCTTTTATCTCTTTTCGTGGTCCTATATCATCTGGTCAGTATCTCAGAAAGAATATTAATAGCAGTTATTACTTTGATGTGAACTGATATACCTGAACATTCCATCATCTATGACGTCTCCACTTGAATGCACACTAAAGAGTCTTCAGGAAGAGCACATTGATCTTGTTAGTGATCTGAAGGCACATAAAGTGTGTGTTCAGAATCATTCTGCACCTGGTTTGCATTGAGTATCATCTGTTTTGACTTTCACATTTTTTCCATACAGTTGTTCCATACAGAGTTCTTGTTTGTTTAACTTTAAATTCTAGATTTTCTGACCGTGTACCACGTTTCACACACGCAGAACCTGTTTTTACATGCAGAATATGACCTATAATGACAACACACTGCAGGAAACACTTGCTGCTGAAATTTATAAGTAACAAAGCCTTCATATCATTCAAAACCTGTATGACTGAATTATTTAATGGAACACAAACAGAAAATACAACATGCTTTACTCTATGTGAGGAACCAAATGAAATTCAAGTCATAGTTTAAGTCTCATGCTTGCTGATACTGAAACGTGTCTCAGGACGTCACAAAGTTTTAGGTCAATATCTCTAATGCAATTGTATTTTCACAATTAGATTTGGACAATAAGTGGATGAAACTCTAACCTCTCAACAACAAAGCCACTGGGTTGAGTCCTGGCCTTCCTGTGTGGAGTTGATATGTGTGTTTTGTTCTGTGAGTACTTCACTTTCCCCACAGCCCAAGGAAGACATGCAGGTCAGATGAACTGGAGACACTAAATTGTTACAGGTGTGTGTGTAAATGTGTTTGCGTGTGTATGTCAGACCTATGATGCACCAGGCCACCAGCCTTCTGCTTGATATAAGCTGGAATAGGCTTCAGCATCCCCTGGGACTCAAGCTGCATATAAAACAGCTGAATGGATAAGCACAACTCACTCTTTATTAGCTTTTACCTGCATCCAGTGGTTCAATCAGAATTCTATAGCCTGACATGGTATTTAACCTCCTCTTTAACATCCATGTACTCAATTAATACACTGACAAGTGCTACTTCAGTGAAAGCCTTTGCCAAGAACATGAATGTAAAAGTTTAGATACTTCTGTTTAATATGTACAAGCTGTTCAAGTATCTGTATTCTGTAAGAACGTACAGTGTGTTATACTAGCCAAGGTTACATACAAAATAGAAATTGCATGGTTTTGATTAAATATACTTTTTGAAAACTAATTCAAACATCAATTCCAGTTACATAAGATATATCTGAACGCAAATCACCTAAATACTTTAGTTGTATATTTAGTTGAATATGTTTATTTGATATATGGACCGTGTCAGGCTTTGTGCATTATGGGATTAAAATGCCCCTAAAACGACACACTCATGACACCAAAACTTTACCTCTATTGTTCAAATTTACAAAGTGACCTAGGAAGATGGATTCCAGCTCTCCTGGTTGGGGAATATTAGTCTAATAAAAATGAATAGCTTACCCTGGGTGCTTTAGCCCTTGAATGCTACAGTACCATTGTGTTGTGTTACAGAATTTATTAAGCAATGTTTTGATATTTATGTTTAACTGAATAACAAAAATAAATAAACATCAACAAAAAGACCACAGGGTGGCTAAAATAAAAGCAGCTCTATGACAGATGAAGGCAGGAACTCAAAAGGCTCAGGGTTCGACTGACTAGAGAATCTGCAGGCAGATCATTATTCACCTGGTTCAAGTTCAAGTTCAAGTTCAAGTGAGCTTTATTGTCATTTCAACATATACAGCTGATGCAATACACATTGAAACGAAACAACGTTTCTCCAGGACTCCTGGTGATTGCTCAGAGGTAAGATGTGGTTTTGTCAGCATCTTGTACCTGTAGTTTAAAGTTAATATGGATTATAAAATATCTGCTTTAACACGCAGCAATTGTTCTGGTACTACACAGCAGAACTACTTGTGTTTACATGAAAAGGATGAAATTTATCATTAAGACACGAGCAGAACAAATATGAAGATACTTGCTTACTGCTACTGCTCTGACACTGTGCTTATTTCTGTCCGCTTCTCTCTTTCTCCCCCCCCCCACACATAATGTCACCCAAAGAGAATAAAGCAGTGAAAAGCAGTTACATTTCTGAAAAATGTACATTTATGAATGCTAGAGAGGGGCAGGGAGAGTTCTATTATAAATGCCATTTTAAACGTATCTGGAAATATAAGAAAACAGGAGGAGAGGAAAAGAGAAAAAAAGGCAAAACAGCTTTCTTAACAGATAGTTGAAAAAGGAAAGTTGGATTGTTGAGTAAAGATGCAAGTACACAACTTGGAATCCCAAATATATTGTGCAACATATAGTGGGCAAAATAAATGCAGCCTTTGAGTTTGTATTCTTTGTATTAAGCCAAGAAGTCAATCTGTTCTGGTTCCATCAGCCAAATCCTTTTATTGGTCAAATATCTTTTTGCTGTATAAATTTGCAGGTCAAGAAAACTCTGTTTGTCTCTCCGTCTTAAAGTCTCCATTGGTTCTTCTTTTTGTACCATACTTTGTCTACTATTGGCAAGCGTACCTCATTAAAGAAATTAATTATTAAAACTGTGTGTGAGTAAGACTATTTGTCTGTACACCTCTCAGTGCTCTGTTCACTCTCCTTCAAACTGACAGGCACTGCAGAAATCAGGAGAAATGCTCAGCCGGGGGCCATGCACATAAACACAAGAAGCTAACCAATTACAATCAGGATAATTAGCAGCCATGTGGCTGTCCGCCAGCCCGGCTCGCCTAAAAAAGAAACTTTACCTCTGTTACAGACTTAAAGGAAAACCTCCATATTGTATTTACAATCATGGGAACTGCTCCTGGCTTTGAATCAATTGGACTCGGCAGAGCGTTTATTAGTTCTGGGGTCTAAATCTCACACACTTTGATTTGGTGAGAGGGAGTGAGCGAGCGGGTGTGTGTGAATGTGTGCTAGACACAATTAAGTTAATTAATTAGAAATACAATCAATAAAGGTAACTTTATGGTTTGTCAATCAAGAAATTCAGAATTAACCACTATTTTTCATCTTCTTTCTGTCCCCATCCAATTTCCAAATCTGTGAATGTATGAATGGACTGTTAATTATGCAGACTTGGTCTAACATCTTAATCTTACTGTAGAACTATCACACCAATTAAAAGTCACAATTTAAAACACATCTAAAGAGGGGCCTGTCACTGCTGTCAAAATACGATTTGAATAAGAAAAATAAAAATGCATAAAAGCCACCATTAAATGAGCTTTTTAATCTAGTAGAGTAACATAATGTGGGTGAGAAACTGTCTTTCTCTTTTGTTGAATGTAACGGGATTCGCTCATTGACCAAGGTGAGTGTGAACCTCATGTAAAGGCTGTTAATTCTTACACGTTTTCTTTCGCCAATGAAAATAGTCCCAAAAGAAGCCGAACTCGTGACTGGAACGGTGAGTGGAGCGAGGGAAGTTTCTCAGTTAGTATGTAATCGTTTACTCCAAAAGCCACGTGGAAAGACAGATCGTCGTTCACTGTATGTGAAAACTCAAGTGAAGGTCTATTGCGATGTATACCGAGAATGATGACTATTAAGATTAACTATAACGATCAATTAGCGTCCACGCCAACGGACTATAACGTAATGTTTAATATAAGCTTTAACAGTTACAGTTAGTTAAACTGATGGATGAAACACTGTTGCGTTACGTTTAGCAAACGTATCGAAAAACAGACGCTTTGGAGAAATTGAAGTCATTCACATACGACAGTTTTGGAGTTGGGAGAAGCTGAATTTCATTTTAATGCGCAAGCGCTTTAAATTCAAATGGATTTTGACAGACTGTCAATGTTTTATCGTTTATCAGCTGAGAATAAATCTCTCTAAAAGAGAAACCAACCACATCGTTTCTCTACACAGTGGTATAGCTGATCTGCGCTTTATTTTTAAACATTTAGCACGATTTAAAACTTTATTTAAAGTCCTTGTTGTGAAATAGCATTAAGTAACAAACTATTGGCAGCAAAATTTGCATTTAAGGTCGTCTTCTACTGTCAAGCATAATTAAACAGTATATAAACGAATAAGCAAGTAAAGGTCTCTAGTTACTGAAGTTTTGTTAATTTCTTATATGTTCATGTTAATTTTTGCCTATATAGTAATATAGACATCAGCTATTCATTCTTAAATTTTTCATTTTTATACATTTGATGTACATAAATGTCATTTTGTAGAATGGCTTTCTAGCTTTTGTACTACTCTAATTTACTTGCTAATGTTGTATGATAACTTGCTTGTGTTTCCCCTCATATGCTAAAATAATTAAATGTGCTAAATCATTAAATGCAGTGTGAATTTAAAATACTCTACAAAACTTTACAAAGAAATGATGAATGTTTCAGTGGCCTGAATTTTGCTGTTACTGTTGCATCTAGGAAAGAAACTATTAGTAGAAAACACTACAGGCTTTTCTCTATTCATTGCCAAGGTCATGTTTTTTTCCCCAGGAAAATCACATACTGATCAAATGTAAACCCTGAATGCAATGTAAGTTGCTTTGGATAAAAGTCTGCCAAATGCATTGTAACAGGCAATTCCCTGGCAATGTGGTGTCTTGTTCAAGGGCAAAATGGTGATAACTCATTACTTGCTCCTTGTGGGCTTTAACCAGCAGCTTTTGTTGGTTACCAGCCCAGATCTCCAGATATCGTTATGCATCGAGTGTCATTTTTAATACAATGATATATCTCTTGTGCTGTTGACAGTGACAGCTGACATCAGGATCTTTAAGACTGACTTCAGATCTTCAAGGAGAACGAACTTAATCTCCTCAAAATGCCTATAAGCAATATTTTGAAGACATATTGCCGGTCCTGTTTCTCTGGGTTAATTGGTTTCTTTCTCTCTCTCTGAAAGAAGGATAGGCCCAGCTGAGCCAAACACTCTCAGCTCAAAATAATTTAAACTGGAGGAAGAAGGTCCTCGGGGTAGCCAAAGAAAACAGCTCTCTGTTATGGATGAGTTGTGAATGCATGAAGAAGTGCCTTAACATGCGTCTGTGTGCACAAGCAACTAAAGTGAAAGGGTGAGCAAAGTTCAGCAATTTGTTATGTGATTATTTATGTGATAATGCCGCTGTGTATACAAAGTATTCACTGTGTGCGTGTTTAAATAATTGCAACAGTCCCTCTGGTCATTGTCCGAGGGTGGTCATTCTTTTGATTAATTGATCTGTGTATTTATTTTCCTCCAGTGGGAACTTGTGGTGTCTCACTCTCAACATGACCAGAATTTACAATGGACTCAACACAAACATATCTGAAAGATATCACAAAGAGAGAGAGTGAGAGAAAACATTTTGTCAGCATTCGTCAGGTAAGGTTTAAACTCTTTACTGTGACAAATTTGAGAGCATTTGCTACAGCTATTTGTAGAAAACATCTCCAAGCAACGCAGACCTCAGTTATTTGTAAAATCTTATGGATATTGCTGTTTGACACAAATAAAACCTTTTAGTTCCTGTAATCACTATGGTCACGGTTCTATCTCACATACTTAACATGCAGTTTTGCATTAGTTTGGCCATTACAAACCTCATTACTTAAGGGGGTGATAGAGTTACTGTAAACTAAATGTCTTTGCCATTAAATTGAATATTGTTTTTCAGATTGCTAGCTATAAATGTCGACTTTAATATGCTCAGCTAGATTCTCCATAAACACCAAGAAAGTGGTTGACCTGAAAGAGAAAACTGACCACAGAAGAAGACTTATTGCCCAGTTTGTGCTATTTTCACTATGGCGCCCCCATGTGTCAGCATCGAGATTGCACTTTGCGATACGCTACGAATTGCGGTCTGACAAGTTTCGGAATGCAATTACACATGAATCCTTTAGTAGCTGAATTTCAATTTTAATTACTATTTTGATTGCAGTGTATACAATGTTTTTATCTTTGTGTGTGTATGTGAAGGGAAATGCGAAAAAAAGCTAGAGAGGAGAAGAGATAAAGGAAGGGTAAAAGTTAGATAGTGGGTGGATGAGAGAAGCAGAATATTGTGCGTGGTTGGATGTGCTTTCTTTACTGAGGGGAGACTTCCTATCGCTGGTCTGTCTCTCCCTAACACTGGAAAAGCCAAACATAACACATGAAAGTGTTGCTTTTGGCCTTTCCTCATCTGATTTCCACAGGATAAGTTATCAGAAATAGGTAAATGATCTTAAAAATAATAAACAGTTGACCATTGACATAACATATTTTTTATCTCTTCAGGCAGCATGAATGTTATGTTAACTCTTATCAGGTTTGTGTGGAACAAGTGACGTTGCCAAGGAAACACGGTGAACCCACGGATATGAGTTGAAAACTAGATTTTAAATGTATTTCTTTACCAGACACTTATCCCAAGTGACTTTCATTGAAACAGATGCACTTAATCATTTTGATATGCTAATGTCATACTCCACCAAATGAGTTACAGGAACTATATTCAGAAAACTTGTATGTGATGTCTGCCCCTTCAAAACTGCCAACATGATGGAGTGTTGTTGGTGGTTGCTGTGGGTGGTTGCTAAGGTGTTTAAAGTGTTTTTTATCTTGTTACTGTGTGGTTGCTAGTGTGTTCTGTGGTTTCTCCAAGTGGACATTTTTGAGTGCCTTTAAAACACGGCACAGACTACATTGTAGTGCTTTTCCATACCACAGGACCCCATGCATGTTAAAATTTCAAATGCTCATTTTCCCAACACCACCACCCCTCCCTAATCCACCCCATCATCTGAAGTGTTGTGGGAAAGATGTACGACAAGGAGTAACACATTACCCAGTAGAGCTGTATTTTTTTGAAAGGTTGACTTGCTCTCTGTTCAGGGCTTTTGATATGTCATTCTTTCTACAAGCTCAAAGACTGACCCCCAACCCAGGAGCACTTTGGGAAAAGTTTGTTTCCGCCTTTACACATGCTCTTGGAGAAACGCCTATCTTCTTGGCTTTTTAAAAAAATGGGATTTTGTTTGAAGAAGCAGAGATTCTCCTGTTTAACATATATCTTGGTGATCCATCTTTTCTGTCTGTTTCCATTAATCACTCTGCTGGTTCTTTAATCAGCTCTGGGTCTCTGTAGTCCAAGTTCTCCTGTTGTCTTCTCTAAAAACTTTCCCATCCCTGCAGTTCATGATTCAAGCTTCAGACTGTGGCGTAGACGAGAAATTCAAAAGCTAACATTTATTCAAAGAATACTGAGAGAAGGCAAGGAGGAAAAAATAAAAAAGACCCAGAGTTTAATACAAGTCGGAAAGGACACAGCCCAAAAGGCAGGTTGTGTAAATGGCGCCGTGTTGGTGTTTATAGGTTACTGGCATACTGAAAGGTTATTCACTGCTATTTTCTTACTGTCTAGAGCCTGACATTTTCTGACACCCTTGACCAACTGTCTCTTAATTACAGTGACATTTCCGGCTAAACTGGTTGTTGAAAAATGCCAGAGGAATCTTAAGGCATCTTAGCGAATAGGGGGATTTTTAATTGCGATGGCAACGTCTGTCTCTTCTCTGGCCAGGATCAGATGATCCCTGGTTGGATGAATAGAAGGTCATCATTGATTTTGGATGTTTAATTGATGAATCCTTCTGGGTTCATCAAGAGTTAAGCCTTGACTGCATGTGTCAAATACTGTTGATTTCCACTTTAAAAGCACTTTAATTATTTAGTGAAACCTTATTTATACCTTGAGCAGTAAAGTTGTCTGAATCGTTTTCTTGTGGTTATGCATTATTAGTCATTCCTGAGGGTTGAATATGAGATTGTGGGTATTGTGTGGAAGTTACAGAAACTCCAATAGAGCTTAACTTGTATTGAACCTGAACATCTATTTTATGATTCAGGGTCTTTCTATGTCAAGTACACCCTCTTCATGTCTTTGGTATTGAATCCATTTTCCAATTACCTTGAATGGATTTGATTTCCAAACAGGGCTTACATTTGGGCAATTAAAATGTAGCTGTACAAAATGAATGTTAAATATAAACATGGTATCAACTGATGAAATATACTTGACAAATATGACCACCTGTCAAATGTGGTATGAGTGATCAGACCATGAAATGTTCCTATTTGGATCCTGTTTACTATACATAGTTCTGTTCACCCCAGGCAGATGTTATAAACAGGCCCTAATGAGTGTTAAGCACTTTGATTAGGCCAGTCTGTATAGGAAGTGGTGTAGATGTGTAGCATTTGTGAAACTGGCTGCCATATTCATAAATGTAGTGAATACTTGCAAAAACAAATTTGGACTGTTTTAGACTGTCTCATCCAGACCAACAGAAAGAAGCAGAGCATAAAGAGCATTGTATTTTGCATGTCATCAGCAATTCTCGCAAAAGACCTGATGAATACTCCATACTTCTGGCATTGATTGCTGTTGATTGTCTATTTACAGATAAAATCTTGTTTAGATTACAACATTATTCAACCCTTTTCCATAGGCTTCTTGGCTTTGTATAAATAACCACTTAAAGTTGAAGTAATTGTTTAGTAGTTTACATTCTTTGTTCTATCTCAGCTTAATTTGCAGAGACATTTGTAGGCTGAATTTCCGAAGTGTGTAAACAATGAATCTCTGTGGCGCTTTCAAAACCTTATGTTTGTTTGAGCATATCAACCAGTCTGCCGCAGCAAATTTTTGCATATGATTTCACAAGATAAAAAAAAAAATAAATAAATCTTTCACAGAATACGAAGGTGTTTTGTTTTTCTGCTCTTCCCAAAAATGATGTGTTTACTAGGCACATCCCCATATTTTGTCTTTAAGTGGGTCATTAATTTTTGCATGAAGCTGTGATTCTGTTTTATTGCTGTGAATAGTTTGAGCATGACAGCAGGATTGTGTGTGAAACCACCAGCTGTTTAAGAAAGATGAAGTATCCAGTAGATAAATAAAGCTAGTTACAGTCTGGAACTTTTTAGGTAACGGTTAGCTTTGGCTCTGATTAAAAATACAGTGAGAAACCAAAGTAGAGGATGACATGTACCTAGACAGGACCAAATCAGCTTTCATTTCAATCCAGTCAGTTATATTTACAGTGCAATACTATCTTTTAATGTGCATGTTGGTTGACAGAAACACTGCAATAGTTCTTCTTTCGTCGTCTTATCAATTTCTACATTATGCATTATTAGAAAATATAGTATGTGGTGTGTGCAGGTGTACAAGGTCTGTTTCATTAGATGTGAGAATATTAAAATAACCTTGATCTCAAAGATCACAGCCTAGATGAATGAAGAGAAAACGGAGATCTAATGAATGGAAAACATCTCTGTATGTTGAAAATTGTTTTAAAGATAATGTGAAAGCATTAGCCAAAGCAATTTTGCACATCATTGAACTACGGCATCAACTTATTAGACCAAACAGTTTGCAAAACTACAGTACACTAGCAGCTGTAATGATGTTTACAGTTCACTTGAGTTTAACTCGTGGTTTTAATTGGCTAATTCTCTCTGACAGTCATAGCTAATATTTTTGCTCTAAAATAGAGCAAAATATAATTTCCATATAATTAAACTTAAGCCTGTCACTGGCCTACAGGCCCCAGCAATCAATTCAACAATCAGGATCGATTTGTTAGTTTGACCACAGAAGACTAAAAGGCCAATCATACAGAACTTATTGTGTTCCTACTGTGGTCAATGAACACATGTAAACCAATGTGTTTGGTTCTTGCAAATGCAGCTGAAAGTGGTTAGAATAAGCCGCAAGCCTAATGCAGATGGTGAGAAGGTTGTGGGTTTCAGTGTTTCTAACCTAGTCTAGTTTTTTGGTTCAGTTTGGTCCTGCAGTAGTGGCTTAGTTTTTTCCATCTTTTTGCTGGACTGTATTTGCCACTATATGAATGTTATAATTAATGGTTTGCAAGGACAGTGTTTTTATCAAAAACAAGGTTTAGGTATTTTTGAGGTCTGTAAGAATTTGGAGTCTGTTAAAGTCATTATGGTTACACTGTGAGTGATGATTTTTTTACCTGAAGGTTACAGTAAGTTATTCATAAAATGTGAAATAATTACATTTTCCCTCTCTGCAGTAAATATTTTGGCCAGCTGAATATGCATTAAGCAGTTTGAAAATCCATTTAACAATTTAAGCACAACTATTGTTCCTACACTGAGTGTTTTTCAACAACCACAGTGCTGCGCAGCAAAGACATTTTTATTCAACTTAATAAGTGGATGAAATGAAGGTTCAAAGGTTTTGTTAGATGTTTTAAAAACACTTCCTCCCAACAGTCTTCTCTGAGAATGGCCAGATTAGCATCTCTGCTAATACCAAGGATGTTTTGATCAAAGCACTCATATCTATACATACTGCAGTCCTGATGGAAAATTAGATGTCTTCAGAAGACAAAAACCCTAGGCTACAGACCCTAAGTTTTATTAAATTCAGGGGCTTGATAAAATAAAAAAACAAATAAATAAATGCATAAACTAATTATTGTTTCATAACTATGATAATGTTTGCAGTAGGGAGCTGATGTTTAGTGAATCTTAAGATGATCATTACTTCTGTGTTAAACCCATGCTGTACGCTATGGATAGCTACAAAGATTACAGCTTAGCCTCAGCTACAGTGTCTACACAAACCACAAGCTCTGATTTGTGCAACTTCTAACTAAATACCCTCCTCAGGGATGATAGCACAGCAAAGCTGAATTTACTACATATACATTTTTAGAAATGCTAAGACTAGCATGTCATAGCAGGTAACATGCAATGCTATTTTATTTCAACTAACAAATTTAGTTTTAACCTTTTCTTTTCAATTAAACTGTCAAACAGACTTTGTGAAAAGACATTGTAGACAACATGCGTTCATGTGTTTTAAATTTGCTTAGTGTATAATTTAATTTGCATATTTTTAATTTAATTCGCCATATCCCGTTTCTTGGTAAAAACTTCACATTATGCTGAATCTTCTCTTTTTTCAATAAAACAGTTACTGATTTTAATATTTGTAACCAAAATCATCTTTTGAGGCCCTGTTACTGGACTTTAAAAGTCCAAGTGCACAACTTTGGCTAATCCATTCTGCGGCTCCCAAATGGACTGTGATTTGGTTGAAACTGAAAACTGGAAAAAGGATCAGAGGAATGACAGATGGATAGATGATAGAGACGTGGATTGGTAAAGAGAGAAACAGAATACCCCCTCATTTTTTCCAAAAAGAAATTATATTTAGTGAAAATGCTGAATTTAACTACCTAAATGGTAAAAGAATCCAATAGACACATTTGTTTTGATTATCTTTTCTTACACAAATAACACTATAATATATAACTTTAAGAAGGATAGTCCGGTTGCTCAAGCAGAAACTTTTCTGAGTTTGCCCATGAGACAATCAACAAATTTCTCACAGTTCAGATCCTAGCTTATTCCTATGGCCAATTATCCTGCTCTCCCGCTATCTGTCTCTGCCTCTGGAGAGATTCAGTGGAGGGCCATTTCAGCTCTATTAAACAGTGAAGTGAATGAATGTATCCTCAGAGACAGAGGTTGCTTTTACTGCTCAGACCTGTCTCCACGAAACCCAGCCAGAATACAGTGTATTCACCTCCAGCTGTCCTGCACTCAGAGTCACTGAAAAACCTTGACCCTGATTTTTAAGAACATGTTCTCATGCTTATTCCTCCGGCTGTAGTCAAAAGGGAAATGAAATTTCAATCAAAGACCTCTGCAGATTGCATGCTGTTACACCAGCTTGCTGTAATCCTGAAGGACACTTAAAAAGCTCCAATGCAATAAAACTTTGGAAAGCTTTGAACTTGGAACAAGAAGGTTTTACTGTAAGACCCTGAAAAAAAGCAAAGGGGAGATGAATTTGAGATTGTGAACTATCACGAAAGCAGATTCTGTGGAGCTTGGAATTGCATTAAATCAAAGGTTGAAATTGTGAAGCAAATGCAGGACATTGGAAGTAATAATATAATTGTGTAATTCAAGTTTCAAAAAGACTAGATAATGAAAGCAGAGAGAGTGACGTGTTAATCGAATCCTCAAAGAAATAATGAAGATTAATGTGAACGTGAAGGAAGAAAAAATCAGTGGAGGGAATGAGCTACCTCAAGAGGGGTTTTCTCAAGAGGGAATGAGAAAAACGAATATTGCAATTCTGATAAAAGTTTGGAGACTAATAGCATTTATATTCTGTTTCCTTATCATTCTGTATGGATGATGTGGGTTCATTAAAAAAAACTTATAGTTTAACTTCATTCTGATTATCCTAAGCAATGTTTTATTTATTCAACCACAAAACCTACAAAAAACTTTCTAAGCTAAGCAGTTGTTCATCTTGTTTTGAGTTTCACTGGTAGAATTGGACATGCACTGAGGAGGGCAGAAATGGATTGTAGTTCTAAGCAAAGCTGTCACATGTGCTGAGCTGCTTGTTTGCCCAAAGTGGTTGATTATTATCTGTAATGGGCTGGTGCATTATGGGTAATTTGTTTGGTTCAGACCACATAGACCTTGGCATGCTGGTGTAAAGGTTCCATTAGTCTGAAAATTGAATGTAACATTGATCAGTGAGATAAATGTGCCATTCCTCATACCTATTACATGCTTCAGTTCATACAGTAGTACATACAGTTCCCTGTACAGTATCTTTAACCCACATGGACAGAAACGGTCCATCTGCAAGGCAAAAGGTCTAATATGATTCATTGTTTATTTTAATGAAATACTTTTTAAGAATACTAGAAAATACAGATTCTTGGATAGTTCTTGCAATTTTGCAACATGTTTGACTTTTTTTATATTTTGATTTTCTACTAGGCCATCTATGCTATGCTAGTTGACTCCTGAAAGTTTACAAAATCACTGTCTGCAGATATAAACCACTTGATTAATACAATTATAATGACAATACTGTCATCATTCATGTAAAATGATGGCATGATCTTCACAGGGGAATGCAATTTTTTTGTGTGACTATAATAAGAGACAAGTTTTACTGCATAGCAGACAATGCATACCTGTCTTTTAAAGTTTTAGCAGTATGAGTTTTAAACAGTATACAGTATGAGTATGCCTCAGTAATACCATCAAATTTAAAGCTCTACCAAATAAACATCAGTCTGTTTTTAAATTGCACTGCACCCTCATATTTCATTAAACTGTTAAACAATAGGAGCTTTGGATTTGAAACCGCAATGACTGAGTAATACTCACATCCATATTATTAAGCTTATTACTAAGTCAACATGATGTTTGGCATTTCACGTTCCTCACAGAGAAACTTGTGCTGAGAGCCCAGACGCTCCTCTGAAATGAGGAGAAACTTATTTCATTTCGGTCACCAGGAAGTCATAAACCTGTCAGTCAAATCAGATACATAATCCTCAGGAGGGTGTAAACCTGCGTGTGTCTCGAGGAAAGAAGATATGAGAAATTATTGCAGAGATTGTGAGGGATATATAGCCAGCCTGTGACGTGAGGTGCTATTGTAATGCATTGTAACTGTATCCAGTCAGGTAGAGGACAGTGCATTCAGAAATGCAGTCATAACATCGTGACTGAGACCTCTATTAACCTCCAGTGAAACTGTAATTCACCAAACAATACAAAGGGAAGCTGCATAATATGAGTCAGAAATATGCCTCATAATCCCATCCTCCTATTTCAAAGATTGGAATAAAGTTTGTATTAAACAACATAAGCCCGGTGGTGACACTGTGGATCACTGAGGTTTATAAGTGTATTAGGTCTGTTTGTAATGGAATAATTCAGTGATGGAAAAACAGGCATGCGTAAGGAGACATTTAAAGATTTTGGCTTCACTTTGCACAAGTTTTCAAAAGAAATAATTGGAACTTTTCTACATGGGTTGGGCCACAGTCTCATTCATGGAGGGTGCCATGTTGGGATCAGATGATCAACTGAATGCTGCTTTGTGTATCACATTTTCACATGATTTGCAAGTTTACAACCTCTTGATTTATTCCTCATTGGGTGATTTATTCCTCAAGAAACATTAAGAAACATATGATTACTGCCAAATTCATCTGTAAATATTATAACTGTATTGTACTGTAATCAGTAACTGTTACTTTTGCTTGATGCAACATTCACACCAGAATCTTTAATGTCCAATACCACTGCCATATTTATTAGCAAAACACGGCAAAAATGACTATTCCAAATGTTTTTTTAAAATGCAGCGCTTCCGTAAGTACATTTAGCTTAACGAAAGCCAATACAGACGGCACATCTACGAAGCCCATTGTGCATGTACCGCTGAATAAAAATCAAATCTTTAACCATTCAAAATCTTGATTTTGGAACTTTCAATGGACTCCCGCAGCATTCAAACACAGACACCATGGCAATCCATTTCCGCCCCCTTCAGTGGTGTTGAACACAAAACTAACTTACTGCGTTTGCATCACAGTGTGTCGCGCCATCGAAAGGATTTTCATGCGGCGCATCACTGCTGCGGTGGGCTTTGCTGTACACAGGGGCTGATAAAGCATACAGAGCATCGGAGGCCAGACGCAGAGATCTGAGCTATAATTCACTACGAGACTCCAGTGCTTCTCTCACATTTTGATTGAGGGCGTACGAGGCCATGAAAAGAGAAACACGGTGAATAAAAATGAGCGATGCCACGCTTGAGTTTTCTCTCCCTCTAAATCTTTTTTTATGTGCCATTCTTTTGACATTGCTTCTTTTTCAAAACATTATTCTATTTCTTATATTGAGTGACACATTGTTTTTTGCAGAGGTCAGCATTGTGAGACAATCAATTTCTTTTTTAAACAAATGGATCGGGTTGCGAATACGAAGCAGCGAACATCAGTTTGTGCCGTTTTAAGAGAAGCTGTCATCGTAAAACACTGTTTCATCACTTAACAGTCACGCATTTCCTGCAAGTCCTCGCTGTTTTCTGACTTCAAGGTCTTAACTGTACATTTAGTCGAGTCGTTCTAAATGCTGTCATTTCAGCTAAACAAACGTTTGAAAGATTCTAGACATACTGTACAGTAAATCATGTTTACTGTACTTACTGTAGTTTTGCAGTTTGTATTTGTTTTACACAGAAAAAAAGTAAATGACAAAAACATTTGCTAGGTTCTTAGAATGTAATCTTTGTATTCATGTGGGATTCATTTAAATAATGTTTACAGCATTTACTACAGGAATTCTGATTAGATGGCTGATGTTTAATGTGTCAATTAGTAATAAAATATTTACTTGCACCTTCAACACAAGTGAACAAATTGACCATTAAGTAACCAAAATGTTTTCAGGGTTACCTTTAATTATGGCGTAAATAAATATTTTTTACAAATTGTTGTAAAAGGGTTAATTCATTTGGCCTGAACAAATTGTGCCCTTTCATTAAAAAAAAACATTTATCTATACCGTTTTGCAACAAAATTGCTTGAAAGACATAATACAATTATGCCGAACTTCTTATGACAATTGTAACCTGTTAAATTTTAAATGAAAATTGTTTGGTAGAAGATATAAAAAGGCCAAGTATCTAGATGTAACTGACTTAGAATGTGTTATATTTTGAGTTTATACTTTAGAGTAGGAAAGATTAATAGAGTCACTGATTCCTGTTTCCAAGAATTCCACAGTCAGGTGTGTCACAACATACACAGTAATAAGACGGTTAGGTTTTGTTAATCTGGAGGGTTATTACAAGAAACACCTCTCACGAGTCTCATCTTATACTAGTTGTGCAGTGTTGCCTTAAACACTGAAAAAGAGGTGTGTGTGCATGCATACATGTGCGAGGGCCAGATTTTTTAAAAATATCTTAACAAATACAGTAAAACACACTGAAAACTGACTTGAGAGGATATTTGAAATGACAAATCAGGGAAAACATGTTTTGCTTATAGATAATTATAAACATTATCTTGATATAAAAACCATTTACTTTCCAGGTCTGTGTGTGTGTTTTTGCTGCTGCCTCATTACCTCTAAACACACACACACTAATACTCTTGCTCTCTAATTAAAAGGGTTTTAATGTTCAGCATGTTTGTTATCCTCTTAACCCCTCTGACAAACATCTTACATTACAACACAACACGGCAAGCACTGTGTGTGCCTGGGCTGGGCATATCTTTAATGAGGTATCCGACTCTGAAAGAGACACAGTAATACTGACATTAAACTACTGCAATTAGTTCAGTCCAATATGCTTTATATACAAACTCCATTAAAAAGTTTTATATTTTTATAATTGTAATGCTTTAAAAAAATATATATATATTTGAAAACTTCCCATTTGATTAAAACATCCAGCATTGACAGTGTAACCAACAGTAATATTGGCACAGAGGCATATGATTGGTTTTCCTTCTTGTATCTGTTTGCAAACTGAATTTGATTGGTCTTGTCTATGATTGGTCTTGCATGTATATGAATACATAACTATCTTTATATTACTTAGTGATTGTGTTGATCTTCGTGTACAGACAGTTCTTGGATGCAACGTTTCATGTAAACCAAAGTCTAAAACCTAAACCAGTCACACTAGCCTTTAACTGCACTACAATCACTTGTATTATGGACTAGCAATTCTTGTTTCCAGTTAACTGCACTTCTGGCCAAAGAGAATCTTTCAACAACCTTCCTGCCAGTTTTTATCACAAGATTAAATGCTCTTCATTGCCCCCTTCAGGTCAATTGGTGTAGCTAGCAGTGACTGTACTGTACTGAAGTGTGTGCATGTGTTTAAACACTGTTCAGTTGGTCCATATCCAAGAATTCAGTCAACACAAATGGTTGATTGGCAATAAAAAGACACCTGAGATTTGCAGTAATCTCTCTTTTTATGGGTTTTGCTTCATTAATTCAAGAACTCACATCATTCATTTCTTTTAAGTTGAATTTGATGGTGGAATACTTGGAACTCGTTCGGCTTTGGTTGAATTTCAGTGAAAGGAAATACCTGAGCAGGGAGGAGTGTGTGGATTTGATCAGGTACTCTTTTATTACTGTTCTTACTGTGTGTGTGTGTGTGTGTGTGTGTGTGTGCTTTGATATATATGCGTTTGTAGCTGATGTCATTAACTTTGAATTTCCTTGTGTGTGCATTAGAGGACATGAGCCTTTATCCTTCAAATGTAAAATGTCTTAAAATTCCTTTTGCCTCTAAGCTTTCACAGACACATGCAGCAAAATGAATTTCAGCAACATCTAAAGGTGAATGCAGATGTCGTACGGCACCAAAGAACGATATAACACCAAATCATCTATTATATGGATGACCATAGAACTCCAAATGAAATAATTTAAAATGAATTTAATAATTCAAAAATAATTAAATGGACCAATGTATTTTGCAAGGATGTATTATTAAATATTCAAATAAAGCAGTAATAAATTATATTAATTTTGTAATTTCCATGAAAATACATAATTTGTTTTTAACACCAGGTATTTCATTTTTGGTGAATAATCTGCCATCATAATTCTCATAATTTGAGACCACTGTTCTCTGTTGTTCAAAAGCAATGTATCCTCTCTCCTCTTTTATGTAATAGCTGACAGTTCTTTCCCAAGACCGTTTATGACCTGTATCTAATACATCTGCTTGCATGCAAGGCGAGTGTAGCGTCATGTTTTAACAAGAGAAACTGACACTGCGGAGAGAAAGAGAGAGAGAGAGAGAGAGAGAGAGAGAGAGCTGCTTGAATTCCCCACCATTAACGTTCCACATCTGCAACCACAATCGCTGTTGAAAATCATTTCATGACAAGTCATTGTGGTTGAGTCCTGAGTGCTGCACGACGCCACGCTGATGCTTGACAAACTGTGTGCCAGAATAAAAATGGAAACATCTGAGGGTCCAACCGTTTACACATCTGAGGCCACAGGTGGTGTATTTGAAGCTTTGTGGTTGGTCTCCATGGAGACAAAGAATATTAATGCACAAAGTGCCACGGTCGCTCTCTCTTTCTCTCTCTCTCTACACACATAAGTATATGTGTGTATATATATATATATATATGTGTGTGTGTGTGTGTGTGTGTATATACTGTTACATATTGTCTACCCTAGGATATTTCCATGTAGGTCCTTAAGGTTTCCATGAGGTGTTTATTTGGTGATATTTCACCTGTTTGCACATGTCACTTGGGACCAGCTGGTTAAACATAATTACCAACAAAGGTGACAAAAATTATTACTGACAAGTGGCTGACAAAGGTGACAACAGTTTTGCTCAAAAATAATTTTCTTCCATATGCCAACCAAGACTTTTTATGGGAAATCTAAAATGACAATTTATTGAATCTCACATGCTCACTTAACATTTGTGATTTGGGCTTCAGTCTGATAGATTAGATGCCATATGCTTTCTGCCAAACATCTCAGATTTGTTTTGCCTCAAAACTTTCTCTGAGTCTCTACTCAGACCTTATCTAGGTATATTAACTGTCTTTTGAGAAGATCCTACCAAAAGAAACTATTGATCAATGAAACAAGCATCCCTGTTTCCATGTTGTTTCACAGATAGTTTCAGTGAGAAGAGTTGTAGCAGTTTAAATCTGATTGCCAAGTACTAAAGTGTCTTTTCACAATGTTTAATTTCTTTAACCCCAAACCACATTCAGATCAGCACAGCTGCAGTTATGAATCTGGCTCTTTATTTAGTACTTTTGTAAGGGAATCACGACCCCTTGATCATAATTTCCATATTCAAATACACTTCCAAACTAAAGCCAGACGCAGTCCTCTGTGGTCAAAGAAAAGCTCAAACCGCAGAAATAAGTCTTGGATTGAACTGTATAAACACAGATGATATACAACTTTCATGGCACCTCCAGCCAACTTCTGGTCCAGTTCAAGAGCGAGAAAGATTGGTTTGTATTTGTGCGAGTGAGTACAGTGTTTCTCAACCTTTTCCGTTTCTCAACCCTAAACATTTACCAGTAAAACTACAAGTACCACATTATTGACACAAACCAGAAATGTGTCACTACTGACTCATTTTCCTGTTTATCATTCAGCATCTTTCTTATTAAAGTCTATAAATTTTTTTTTAAAAGGAATCGCTGAAACATAAGATTAATCACAATGATTTATGTTTATGTTCAAGATGAGGCTTCTGTAGTAGAATAAAATGTGTAATGAGTCTTTATAAGATGATGCAGATAACTTGAATAACAGTGAATAACACTGATGAATAAGAGTACGTGGGCTATAAATAACACTCCCTGTAGTGTCTATTTGTATAGATTATGACATTAACACAGTAAACGGCTTTGATGAGTTCCTGGTATTCATTGTAGCTCTATCTGACAAAACAAACTACATATAGTTTATTAGAAAACACTTGCGTGATGATATTGTCACAATATAATAGCTGATAAGAGCTAATAAGAAAGAGAAAGGAAAAAGAAAACCGGAAAGAGAAAGTAAAGTTGCAAACTAAGTTGCAAGCAAATGTATTTTTAATCAGAGCGCACAGTGAGAGCTATTTCGAGTGTTCAGTTTGCTTGTGAGTAGAGAAGTCATTTGAACAAGTGCATTATGGGTAATAGTTGAATAATGCAACATTATCAAAAGAATACCTGGAAATTGAGTCAGACCTGCACTCAGATCCCTCTGTCCATGCTTGTTTGTTCGGTTCTGTGAATTCTGTTGTATTCTGAAGTTTCTTGGAATATGTGCATTTACAGTCTTTTAAAAATAATTTGTTTTCGGCCAGTTTAGAGGTGGTCTTATATGGAGTTGTTGACTTTGGGGATGAAGTATATTTATAAAAGACTTATAAGACTCAATTCTTGATGTGTTTGATGCCTTGTGACCTTGCATGCTGACATTTAACCGTGTCTGCTTAGAGACAGGGTAAGAAGTTGAGAGTGTGGAGAGATGTACTTTGATAGCAAATGTCATTAATTTTGCACGCATGCATGTGCCACACACACACACACACTGTTATTCTGATGACGATGGTCGTCTGGCAGTTCATTCTGGCATTCCAGTAAGACACGATTATAGAATCTGACTCACGGATCAGAACTTGGCGGAACAGCTGTGTCTTATCAGAAATGATAGCATTAAAAAGCCAAGTTGAGTGTGTGTGTGAGAGTGTGTGTGTGACTGTAAGACATCTCAACATGGACAGCCAGGACTTTCCAGTCAGAGACAGAAGATGAGTGTATTATTAAAGGTCTGGAAAGAATGAACACAGCAGACTATAACACCCTGTTTGAGTGTAAAGAAGACAGCATGTGTGTTAAAATATGTGTGACCGTGTCTCCGTTTTAACATCAACTGACGGAAATAAATTCCCCAGCTGGAAAATCCAGCTGAAACTAGCTTCTATTAGTAGTTAATTTTGCATGTTTTTTTAAGCTGGTCAGATGGGCCGCTCATCAGAAATGAATGTTGCAATGACAGTGTTTAATAGGGCCACGGTAGGAAAGAAAGTCTTGTCTTTTGGTTAAAAAAGCAAGGAGCATTGCCTGTTTGTTTTTTTGTGCATTAGCTGGACCAGAAAACTTTAAACTGTATTAAGATGAAATAGCTGTTAGTCCCTGTTTCTGCAGGAACCCTAGCAGCATATTTTGGTCTTCCTTATCGAAATCATCTGACTGAACTCGTGAGCTTATAAGTACCTCAAGACCTGAATTGGTGTTGTTTGATAAGTGAGACTTCTCAAATGTGCCTGAGGGAAACCACTGGTCCAGATGGTTGACTACTGCACTTCCAGTTGCCAGACTTTGTTTTGAACTGTGAGACTTTGTGTGTGTGTGTGTGTGAAATGTTTTTTTTTTTAAAAAAACGTGCATGTGTGTGTCTGTTCTTTATCTGCATTGGGCTAACATGGTATTATAAACACATCACACAGATATTTCCCTTTGAGCAGATCGTGTTTACACTGCATATATGCATGTGTCTTTTCATAGAAGACTGTCTGAACCCATCTCAGAAGGCCGGCCAATAAATCGAGAGAGAAGTCATTCACAAAGAGAGCAAGCTCCCATCAAAGCCTCCCTAACTAGCATGACTACAAACACACTCATTAATTAGTCAACAGCTTAGTGATCTAACCACCCGCCATGGGAGCAGGGTGGAGGTCAAAGTGAATGACCTCGTCTTCATTGGTCGCCGTGGCGACCGAGCCACCCGATCTGTCAAGCGCTTCTTTTCAGCACGGTGGGAAAGCATGTTTTGGCCCACGACCCCCATCAGCCTCTGATCATTGGACTACAATTCCCAGCCATTGAAAATGGGAGTCAGGTTTGCGCGAGAGCCGCCAGTCAGGGCTAAAGGATTGCCCAGCACAAAGGCAGACTGGAGCAAACATCATAGGCGAAAGAAACTGGAGGTCTGGAGATGAATGCCTCCTTCTCTTTCCCTCTTTTCTTTCAGCTGGTTTTTAAATTCGGCTGAGAGGGAAGAAAAGGCGTACCAGAGAAAAGAAGAGAATTAAGTGGCAGGAAATGTTCCTCTAGTTTCTTCATTTAGAATGTCCTCCATGCTCCATCTGTTTCTCTGTTTTCATGTCCTCATTGCTTGCTTGTTTTGCTCTTTAGATTCTTCGTCCTCCTTCGCTGTTTTTCCCTTCCAATCGGTTTCTCTCTCTCCATCTCTCTCTCTCTCTTCAGATTCCTCCACTCTAATGGATTTATCTTTAGCTCAGTGCTGTGTGACGAGAAGAGGAACATTGTGACATGGCCTATTTTGCCGCAACAAGGCTCTTCCATTAGCATTGAGTATGTAAATAAATAAATAACAGCTACAAAAAGGTGGTCTCATAGTCTTGTGTTCTAATCTTCATCTGTCTTATGGTTTCCTAAGAAAAGGTGTGTTAAAGTCCCTCAGACTCATATACTCTAGGTCATTCAGTTCCTTCTCAGCTAATCTTTAGAAGTAAGAGTTAAAAGAGATATAATGGCTAAATAGTTTAGAATCAGTTTATTATATTCTATAATTATAAAGGACCAAATGTTTTGAACAGGGTGTTTCCTTAAGTGATAGACTCAGTATAATTTTCCTTCAGTCTATGTATATATGTAAAGATGAAGAAGACCATAGAAGAAACCTCCCTCAAAGCTCTTAAGGGGCTTTCACATGACTAGCATCATTTACATGAGTAACATTAAAAACTGGGTCATGAAAAGGTTATTTATTTTACTATTTATTTATTTTGATTATTTAAGGTGTGACTGTAACTATAACTTTTGATAACCTTGTTTCAATCTTTTAGGGGCAAACTTGGTCAAAACCCAGACCTTCTGGAAATTAAAAAATCTTTTTGTAATCAGCTAGTGGTTCTGTTGCTGTTTTATATTAACTGTTTGTCTCTCAAATTAAGTTAGTTAAGTAATAAGGTGATGGCAGCATGTTAGTCTAGTAGGAGACCCTGTTCTGTCTTTTTTGCAATTTGGAAATTGAGGGTAAAAAATTAAATTATTTAGCACATTTTCTGAGGTATCAGCATTGAATTTCTTCTGTTTTTTTAGTCAGATGGTCACCATTGTAAAGGTTTTCCAGTCCTGATATTAATTTTGTCATGATTAATTTTCAAAAGATCTCTAGGCTAAAAGAGTTCTTGAAATTGATGAGTAATAAAGATAAAATATTAATTTGATCAACTCTTCTACTCCATTTTCTGTATTTTTTCTGCATTTGCTGCATCTACCTTTCTTCAGTTACCCATAATGCATCTGTGCAGTGTGAGGTGTTCAGGACCACTACAGACCACAAGAATCCTGAAGAGCACTTGGCAAATAAAACCCTCCCTGCCTGGTCCACTTCCTCACTGTCAGGAGAGATTGCGAGAGCCTATTTACCCAAACCGAGGTCTCAAGTGTGCTTGCTGCTCTAGCGCTTATGAATGGATAAACCCGGTGAACCCTCGCTATCCTGACTGCTTCCGAAACAGCTGTACTCCTCTGTGGTGCTGACCCAGGCTGAACCCCAGTAGCTTAACACAACCGTGTCTGCATTGATCGAGGACCCCAGGAGGCACTGATTTAAAGTCAGCTGTCTTCCTCCACCCACAGATCTTTATCAGCCCTAGCTAGGTAGCAGAACTGACCTGAGAACAGCGTGGCACTTTAAACACAGACATACGAGACAGTTCACATCTCTACTATTTGTTTCTGTTTCCTCTCTCGAGAGTGTCTGCCGTCCCTCTGTTCTTTGTCTTCTCCAAGCTGTCAAATCTTCATCCATTATAAACATAGGCTTTCTCCTCTCATCTGCATCATCTTCTCCTACACATCTCTTTGAATGTCCTCAGTGGTGTGATGGAGAGACGGGGTGGTATTAACTGCAGCCCAAGGGATAGAGACTTAATGTGGGTGTAAGCCAATGAGGATGGTTTGGTCCAGACTGGCTTTAATATTAAGCCAGTCTCTTCCTTTGGGCTGTTTATCTACCTCTTCTGCATAGCCCTCATCTGTTGATCTGTTTTGTTCTTCTACCCCAACTCCTTACTTGAAATCCTTTCCCTTAAACAGTTCCCATCCATTGCCATTCCCAATGTCACATCTTAGACACACCCAGAGTTTTGCAAGTTATTTTTGTGCCGTGACTAGTTAGTAAAAAATGGCTTTTGTTTCTGCGTAGGTTCTGTTTGTCAGCCTTTTTTCACTTTGATGAACAAATGTAATTCGCACATAGAGACATTAGTAGAATGCCCCTTTATTTAATACATTTTTAAACATTTTTCTAAAATGATGAGACAGTATTTACAAGCAAAATCTGACTGGTAAGGCTAAATGGTCATTTCTTGGTCTTGTTAGGAGGTCTAATTCATTTGAGCAAGTCATTCATAGAGACTGTCCTTTGAAATCGCTCAAAAACATTTAAAAGATTCATTTAAGTCTTTGTTCTATATTTTATGTCTTATGCAAAACAAATCTTTTTTATAGTTGCTTTTAATGTAAAGTTAAAGGTTCAGTTATGATGTTGTCACACTAAGCATGTTATCTTTAAACCAGATATTGCAAATACTAAAGTGATTATTCAAGTAAATCATATAATCTTTGTAATATAATTTTGGAGCTAAAACAACATTGCCCTTTTAAATAGCTTCAATGTAATAAGCTGTTGTGCAGCTAATTATTTCTTCTCAAAAGCTCAGTTTGACAGTAGCTTGAGTTTAATTTATGGGTAGCTCATAATATGAAGTAGCTACATTTCAGCAGCAGTTTCTTCAAAACTGGTTCATATAAGGTCTTTAGCTTCCACTGCCACACAAGGATATGTGTGTCAGCTCTGTATGTCGACGATAGATAAAATGATCTTCCCACCCCTAACTCCTACGTTTAGTCTATCTCGACTACAGACGGCTTTTCAAACAGTCTGCTAATAGGTCAAGTCAACACTAGTCATACACACACACACACACACACATCCTGCCCTTATGTTGATGTGATATGCGTGCTCTGTTAATAAGTGGTCCACTGTTAGAAAAGTTTTTTAAAATCATGCAATAGTGTGTGTGTGTGTGTGTTCGTGCAATGTTCATGTTTTGAGCTCCTTAACTCGCCACAATTTTCCTCTTCAATTTTGATCATATCGGAAAGAAATAAAAGCGTCCATTTAACAATCCCCCTCGTCTGTGTCCTAAGAAGGGCCTTATTTGGCGCCTCTCACTTATAAGAGACAATTGACAAAGAAAGATGTCTTTGTCTGACTGGTTATCTGAACTCTCTGCTATAAGTCTCTGTGGTGTGTTTCTCTTTTCAAGACACAAAAAGTTCTTTATGTTGCAAAATGCCTAGACTGGCAAACAACCGATGGGTGATGTTCAGTCTAGTTAGATGGTTTGTGGTGTAGTTTTGAAGATTTGTAGAGTAAACTGAGGTAAACTGAAACTGAGGTGCTTACCAGGTGAGCTTTTGGTGCTTTAGCCTTAAAGTCAATTGCAGGTATTTTCAGAACATAACCATGCAGTTCACCAGCAAAAAAGTCTGTGGTGGTTTGGCTTTTTTTAGGCTAGTAATTGCTGGTTTGATCAGCTATGCTGATCATCATTAAAAGTGATGGTTAGCCACTATGGTCCTCCTAATGAAGCTGGTTGACCAAGGAATCTTATTGGTGAAGCTAGTGTAGGAGCATGGAAATGGAAATGGAAATCCGCACACCACCAGCCCACAGCAGGGAACAGCATCCAAAACATCAGTGCTGGTCTTTTCAACAGTGGTATCCCAGAATGCATCATAAGTCTTATCTCAAATGCTTCTGCAACAAACAGAGGGAAAGATCGGATGATAACGAGATTCAGACAGCAATCAGTGCTTCTTTCTTTCAAAAATTACTCTTTATCTGACATGCTATACAGTCTGTCCATTTATTTGTATTGTATTACTTTGAATTGAATTACATTAAATCTAGAGACCCTGAGTATTGGCAGTGGGCTTTTTAAACCACCTAGAAACCCCTTAGCCACATAGCAACAGGCAACAAACCACTTAGAACATCTTTTTAAATGCACTACAATGCCCTGGCAGTGGCCCACAACACCTTAGAATCCTGACAGTGAGTTTTGCACAGGAATGTGGCTTTACCATTTTCTTTAGAAGATGTGAAAGTTTTCATTTGTCTTAATTTTTGTGTTGCATAAGAATTATTTAACACTTTTCTTGCTGTGGATTACATTTAGATTACATCATGCATCTATACCCAATCTTTTAATGCTGAGTTCCTATGAGAAAGAAAGCAACCTATTGGCTCTTTAAACAATAGCCCACCCCCCACCTCTTGTCCTTGCTGAGGCTGCATCATTTTTTTCTCTCAGTTTCTATCGTTTAGGGAGCTCTTGTGCTCCATGAATATATATTGCACACAAGGGATTCTGCTCTGCGCTATAATGGTGCTCACACAATACATTCTCAACTTACTACAACAAGAAGGCAAACGAAATGTGCATAATAAGTTTTGTTGAAAGCAGTACAATAACGAACACTTTTTAACCATTAACAGAGCACTCATTTATTTTTGCAGGATCAATAGATTCTTCCTTTGGGCTTCAGACCTTGAGAGAGACATTTTGCTTGTAGGCTCTCTGTGGCCACGGTTCAATGGAGTGGAGATGGGCTTTTGTGTAGCATTACAGAAAAACAATCAGTCTTTTGGAAACCGTTGTAATTAAAGGCACTGCCTTGTTTCCCGAGGCAATTAAAAAATCGTTATGTCAATTGACATGTTTCCCTCAACAGCTGTCTGGCTTTCTCTGATTCTCTGTTCACATGTCTATTTCAAATCACATTAAGTGCTGTAAAATAAAATACATTTAGGGCGATTGTCATCTGTTTCTGCAATTTGTAACCAATAAATGTGCTCTTGCGGTGGGTTCCAAGGTTTAATGTACCATCTCCTGGGCGTCATAGACTGTTCAATTCTTCATTATGTTTATTCATCTGTTTACAAAACCATTTATAATTCCAGTCTGAGCCGAGCCTTCAACATGACATAAATTCCAATTAAAATTTTACAGGCCCTCAACTTCCATATTCCCTAATTAGTCTAGTGCAACAGAGGTGCCAATCTCGGAGAACTCCGTGTTGGGGTTGGCAACAAAAGGAGCAGCTTTTTCCAACCACATCCTGACCTTTACACTCAAGCAAAAGGAGTTAAACACAAAACATATTTTATTTTCCTTTTTTGTACCAGCTTCTGCATTTTAGAACCTCATGCAAAGGCATTGAGAGAAGAACTTTTTAGCTGTTATGAGGCAATACATATAACCTTGTCACAGACCCTTCTTTATCCCATCTGGCAAAGTTTGAGAGAATAAAGAGGAAGAGTGAGACACACAGAAAGAGAGAGTTTTTGTGAGCATAGCAGACAGAACAACCATTTCAGAGACAAAACGAACGATAAGCCACAACACAAAGCCCAGCAATTTACCAGTCTTTATATTGCATTGTAAAAGCAAAGCCCAGCCAGAAAATGAGGATTTGCTATGACAATGAATCGGTAGGTGTTCTATTCAAGCTCTCAAGAAAATAAGTAAATAAATAAATAAGGCACTGTTTATGTTTGACAGGAAAAATAACTTGTCATTAAACAAACACAATATTCAGACAGGACATAGTTATGTTCTGAGCATTTTAATATATGCCACTAACATAAAAGTACCAAGTGGTTTTTTGGATGTGGTTTTATGGTAATACCATGTTTTTTGGACATCCATGCTGTACCACGGTGCTGCAATTTTATCAGCCTTTTGGGTTGAGGTTGTAGATTTGAGATTAGTTTGCTAAATACACTTCCACCAGAGAATGTCTGTACCAAAAATTGAATTAATTTATTGATTAATGAAAATAGTATATTTGTAATGTAATATTTGTAATATGGTACATGCATATGGTAATTATTCAGTACTACAATATTACCATAAGTGTATCATGTTACCGCTATAGTATTTTCATAGTACCGCCGTAGTATTTATTTTGAGTCTCATACAATAGTTCCATTTCTTACAAAATGAATTTACAATGAACAAAAATAAACAATTATGTATTAACTAACATTAACAAAGATTAATTAATGCTGTAAAATGTGCTAGTTCATGTTAGCTAATCCATTAACTAATGTTAACAAGAGTAACTTGTAACATTTTTCTTATGCTTTTATTTAGCTGCATAAAGTTACATTTTTCATCTGAAGTCTAAGTTAAACTTTCATGTCGGTAACACCATTAAACTTTAGACAGGAAGATGCAGTCTTGAGTTAGCTGACTGCCTTTCTCTGTTTGACTCTGTGTGTTCAGCATCTGATGACATTTTTCCACAAATTTCATCATATGTTCAACATTCTCTCTAACTTTTACATTCCTTTCTTTTTTCTATACGATATTCCATTTCCCCTCCATTTAATCAGCGATCATGAAGCAGGATCCCAATAAAGCATTAAAAAGTGTTTGTTTGAATGCATTGCTATGCTATGGATTTATCCCAGGTAATGTGAGCAGAACTGTGGGGCAGTGAATTTGATATTTGTGGCCTCACATATTACACCTTGTTAGTAGGGTGTGTGTATATATGTGTGTGTGTGCTTATATATGGGAGTGGATGTGATTATGGTCTGCCAAACTCGGCAATAATGTGTATTTAGCTGCGACGGAGAGTGGGCGCATTTCCTGCATGTCTGGCTGCGACGCACGACGGTGCAATGAAATGCGGAGTGTTTGGGTGACAGTAGTGGGTTTCCAGTGCCAGGCTGAGCTGGCTGCTGCTTTTCATGGCAGATTGCATCATCGAGTTCATCAGTTACAGCCTCCATCTATCATTAAAACCACTTTGAATAGTCACTCAGACCATTAGCCATCACGTCCATGTATAAAATCCACCTCCACTCCGGTTTAAGAGGCGGAATGTTTTATCCACTGCAGGGTTTTAAAACCCTTGATCAGACAAGTGGCAATTTTCTGCTTTTGAGAGTTTTATATCTGCATAATACATGCATGCGGCCTTATCTGTAAATGCGAAACTGCTTCATTTAAAACTTTACAGGAAACAACATATGCTCCAGTTAAATAGCAGCATCACTGTTCTGTGTTTTAGGATGACTTTAATTTGCATGTCCCAGTGCTAAATGACAGTTGTTAGTGCTTTCCACAAATAAGAAAAAACACAAATAATAAAACTCATAAAAACTATGTGTGCGGTGTTTTTTCATGGTTAATGAAATTAGATTTTTACAAACTTTACAAAGAAAATTATTTCAAATTATGCTACTTATTGGGTATCACAATATTGTTTTTTTTTGTATGCTTGACTATAGTGCTAGTAATTCACTCACAAGGGCAGTTGTGTCCCCAAAATGGGCAAAATCAGCACAAATTGTTCGCTCTAAAATATGGAATTTAATATCATAAAGTATTGCTGATGTTATCACTAAATCTGTAGAAGTCTGATAATTGAAAAACCTGTTGAATGACTCACTCAATGATGATTAACCACTCTCTCTCTCTCTCTCTCTCTCTCTCTCACTCTCTCTCTCACTGTCACTCTTTCTCGCTCGCTCGTTCTGTCTCTCTCAGGTCTGGCAGAGTGGTGACATTTAAAGTAAATCAACACCATGAATATATAAATAATAAATGAACAGAAAACAAACAAGCTGTGAGATAAATAATCTTAGCCTGCTGTGTTTGCCACCTTAGAGTAACAGGCCCAATTAATATTTATTAATTAAAAGAACCCCAGTGATTGCAGTTATGTGCCTGCAGGCTATGCAAAGCCATCATGTTACTGCTTCTGGGTGTGAATGTGTGTTGTGTGCGCATGACCAAACAAGCCATCAATACAGTTTAAAATGCTTTGCAACAGAAAAAAGCATTAAAAAGTGTGCAGGCTGTATAATTAATCATTATGAATTTCCTCAGGTGTCTGTAATACCAGGAGCAGCATGTGTTAGTTTGCAGTGTGACTGGCTGTATTTCTTGTAGACGGTGCTGCTAAACTTTCACTATGTTCTATTATTTTGCACAGTGCTCACAGTCTGTCTGAACGCAAGCCCCAGTCATTTTTCAAAACGAAGGCAGTGCATTATTCATTACGATGTCTTATTTTCTCTAAAAGTGTTATTTGAGAATGAGTTTCAAAATTAGGACATGTCAACTCTGCCCCAAAGTTACACTAAACGCCCACTTCCAACATCTCCCCATCCTCTCTGTCCACCCTCGTCTGTCCCTCATTCATTTGCATTGTGCCCCGTTCGGCGACGGCCATTTATTCCTGCCTCTCTCTGGGGGCCGAGATGGGTTTCCATGGCGACTCAGCGGGTGTCTGAGCGTGAGGGTGGTCTGATGGATGGTGACTTCCTCTTTCAACTACATGACACCAGCACAAAAAGAGCAGCTCTGAAAGAGAGGGCCGTGAGCAGCGAGGAGAAAGGAGGTAAAGAGGGGCGGGCCATCAGGGGTCAGGAATAAAGGTCAGTGTAATTTGCACAGTGCTGCCTCTCTTTGATAAAAGCAGCGAGAGGGAGCGTGGTGCATCTGTAGGGTTCCTGACTGCCTGTGTGTGGGGAATATCCATCTCTCATTCAGGGCTTGTTGAAACACAAAGAAGCAGCAGGAGAGTTAAAGGGGAGACAGTGTGTTACTCTTGGAGATACATACTGATCCGTTCTCCTTGTTCCTTCTTCCCATCTCTTGGCTCTTCATTTCTTTTCTCTGTATTTTGTTAACTCTGTCATCTTGTTTCTCTTCTTTATTCGTCTTTTCTCTTTTCTTCTCTTCTTGTCTCTTCTCTGCCTCTTTTAGGCTCTTGTTGTCTTGCCTCTTTTTGTCTCTTTTATTTTACACTCCTCTTGTCTCTTTTTGTCAGTTTTTCTCTCTTCTAGGCTCATCTCTTCTTGTATTTTCTCCTCATGTCTCTTTTTGTCTCCACATGTCTCTTTTCTTCTCTTCTGTTATTTGGTCTTTTCATCTCATCTGTTTTTTATTTCATCTCAGATCAGTTCCTGTCCAAACCCTGGCCTTTTTTTAAAGCTTGTCTTCCAAAACACAACTTAAAATTCCCCAATCAGGTTGTAAAACCTTTAATTGTAACAGTGCAACCTGAACTATTAGAAACAGTGCATTGCAGGCCCCCCAACCTCCCCCTTGCAACAGCTATCAGCTTCTAGAGCATGAATCTGGAACATCAGACCCTGAGAGACATCTTACCGCATTGTGACGGCAAAATATATTCACTTCTATTCTCACGAATGCTCAGAGGAGCCACACAGGGACAGAAGCCAGTGACAGAATTATAAATGGACTTTATTATTCTCAGTCTAAAGTAAGATTACACGACACCGCAGGTAATGAGATGACCAGCGTCCAATAAAACTCTGATGAAAGGTTGATCCACTGCAACTTTTTCCTAAGTGCTTCATAATGTATTTAAGTGCATTTACATTTATGAATAATTGATGGTGTGAGTAGTTCAGGAAAAGTGTGTTGGTTTACATAATGTAAGCTACACATGTCCAGGAGGGAGGTTGTGTATAATATAACAGGGAAATGTAAGTCAAGGTTATTGCATTACTGCAGTCCTGCTTACCTCTGTGTTCATGCGACACTGATCCCTACATGCTCATTTCCTCT
>JAZGTK010002465.1:0-31743 GCA_036877625.1 Ambastaia sidthimunki | reverse complement strand
GGTGAACCATCTATCACCAAAGTCACCAGAGTGATCGAAGGTGAACCATCTATCACCAAAGTCACGAGGGTTGTTGAAGGTAAACATCAAGTTAACACCTCTGATACAGTTTTGTAAACTTTACAATACTTAGAAGTGTAAATCAGGCATATTTTTATCTGTTTACTTAAAGTGGATTATTTGCATTATCAGCTACCGGTGTTGAAGCTTCTTTGAAACTAAAGTACAGCCTTCTCATAATTTAAAGTTGTTAAACAACAGAAATTACATTTTTAAACTTTTAAATTTAAAAAAATAATAATTTTTACTAGTGTCCCAACACTGATGGCCTTTTTGTTTGTAACCGGAGCATCATACTCCACAAGGTAACTGTGTTGTGTATCATTGTGTGTGTATCATTGTGTATCGTTTTGTGACTTGGAATGGTTCCGTGGAAAAGATGTGACGTCTCTCTACAGTTTATCTGTAGCTCAAGCCAGAACCGGTCCTTTTGTGGGTCTGCTTTACTCTGCTTTACTTAAGTTGTTGACACCTGCTTAATGTTTTGTATCAACAGGTCCTGAGTTCTCTGTCGGCTCCTACAATGCGGAGCTTTATGGTAGTGTGACGCTTTGAACCCTTTATTAGCATGCTGGTGCTGGCGCTAACAGTTAACCACACCTTGGACTCCTTTATTCCAAATCTTTCTTTCCCTAGAGTTTCTCATAATCCAGGTTATTGTACTGTAAACACTGTACTGGTAAACAAACCACTAAACCTTTGATTCATTTTTCTTAGTTTGATTCTCTTTGGGAATTAGCTGGAGTAACCCGGTCTAGTCAACCACTGAACTTTCTCTTTCTTATTCCGTTTAAATCTTATAATCAGATAAATGTCAGCGTTATTAACTTCTGCAACATTTTCTCTCTAGATTACAACGACCCTGAAAGCGTCTCTAAACTAATTACTGGTGAGATTTTGACATTTGCAAGACTATATCTAACTAACTAGTCTCTTAAACATGTCCTCACTATCTTCTGCTAATTAACTTGCAGAGGGAACCAGACGAGTCCCTGGAAGAAGAGTGCCAGGTAAAGTTTTCACACAAGTTTGACATAACTTAGCTTCTCCCTTAACTAGCCTAAGATGGTTTAGCTGGCCTACTAGCTGAAACAGCATCAAATAATTCTTCCTCTTTCTGTTGTTATCACAGGTACCCGGAGGAGAACCAGAATGGTCAGGAAGAGACAGTAAGCACTGGTAGAAAACAAGACCTGAAGCGTTAAAAAAGGTTCGAGGAACAATGAATACACTTCCTTTATTATTCGTGCAATGGTTCAGAAAGAACCAGGTTGCAGCTGGATTTAAGGCAGACGACGTAAAAACTCAATATCGATCTTTCCTGTTTGTTTTGATGATAGAATGATTTTTGTTCAAGACTATTTGGTCAAAACAGGAATATTAAATCTTCCCCATTTGTGTATGTAAATATTTTCATACTTTTTATGTAAAGTTTGGTTTGAAGCTTTTGTTGCAGTAAAGTCATGACATGTCATGTCACAGGGGTGTTTAAAAACAAAATATTACGTTTTTGATTAAACGATTAATGTTTCTCAATGATTTGTACAACCACATGTTACAGGTACAGCCCACTAGGCATCCAGACTGAGATACAGCATTTAAACCTGAGACAGTGCAGTAGGACTCATTTTGGGTTTTCCATTGCATGAACAATGATTTCATGGTGCTCATGTTTAGACAGTTTAAAATCTTGAATAAAGAATGAAACTACATTTACAATGTTTTGTTTAAAAAAAACTTAAATCTTTAGATTTATTTTTTGTTCTTTTCTGGTGGGGTGGAGGTTTGCTTTTTCTTTTCCTGATTGTTTTGTGTGTGTATTTGTAAGTGTGTTTGTTGTACAAAACTCTTGAACAAAATTCATTTCATGCAGCACAATATGTTCTTTGAAAACTCAAAGTTGTATCTCCGTCTTTGCATTAGCGGTTCATTTGATTAGCTGTAAACAGGTATTGGCATCTTTTTGTTTATTTTACAGTTTCCTTAATAAACGTTTAGACGTGTAATTATGTGTCAGTGTTTGGAGGTACTGAATCATTCACCACAGCATTTTATTATCACACATATAGTGCAAACTAGAAACTAACTATAAACCATAAACACACAGTAAAAAAACTGCTGTCTTTAAGTTCAATCATCAGCTACACAATTCATTTTAATGTGTTCAGCTATGTTCCTGTAGCTCAGCTGGTATTGCGTTTGCAGCGCAAAGGTTGTGGGTTCGATTTCCAGTAAACAGTCATGCTGATAAAACAAACGTACGACTTAGCTGCACGGCTAGTTGCTTTGGATAAAAACATCTTCCAAACACATTAATGTAACATACTGCTTTTAATGTTAGCCTAACTAATGGCATTAAGATGCTGTAACTTGAATAATTGCTTATTTTTATAAGTTACACTAGTCACAATTTAAAAGATTAAGTTGAAATTACCTAAAAATTAGGGCAGAAAAGTTTATTTTTGCAGTTCTAAACTATAAACTACATCTTTAACTAGAGAGCAAATGCAAAAATATCTCCATCCAATCTGGGATTAACTATATTAATCACTGTCTTAACTTTATTTTTTGTTAAAAATACCTGCTGTTCACATATTGATTAGTTTAATCATTTAATTTATTAAATGAACACACATGCATTAAATTATGTAAGCAGATATTTACTGTATTAGATGCCAGAGTCTCCCTCAGCTGAATCTGTTTCCTCTTAAAGTTTCTCCCCTTGCAGCTTAAACATCTGATGTAGTTTTTTTCTTGCCACATTTGCATTTGTGTTGTTGACTGGAGGCTAAACCGGGACAGAAGTCTGTAAAGCGTCTCAGATCTCCTGTCACATCACAGAAGTTTCAGATGTGGACTGACACCACTAAAATGCCTCATATAAGCTCTTTTCTACTATTGCCTATTCATTTGTAACTTCTTTCCCCTTTTTGTAGTCTTTTTGTTCTGTTTTTTTAACAGTATAAATTTGTACTGTTTAAACAGAGCACCGCCGACATTATACAAATTTGTTACGCAACGTCCACCGAAGAATTTTCCTATGGGAATAATAAAGTTTTACATTATCTTTCATTAATCACTGTAGGGCCAGTCGAGACACAACTTTATTAGAGAATTCACACACAACTTCTCTCTGTGTTTTAGCTTGTCACTCACTGACATTTTGTGTCAATATGGAATGTAGTGATTTTAAAGACACTATATCAGCCCTGAAACTCATCTTTCATCATTAGACACATAAAATCTATCTATCTATCTATCTATCTATCTATCTATCTATCTATCTCTGTCTGTCTGTCTGTCTGTCTGTCTGTCTGTCTCTATATTTTATATTATTTTATGGTTATACAAACTATGTTTTATATAGATTAAATGAGGTGTGTCTATATATACCGTATGTACACAACCAACTCAGATAAGAATTTAAAGCCTGAACATGTTTCAGAGATCAAGACTGAACTTGCCCCTGTCATTTCAAAATAAAGGTCATAATGGGACATGGGGGCCAGTGGGGACATGCATCCCACCTCAGCACTCCAGCTTCTGTGGCATCATGAAGCACTTTTTAAAAAAGCGTGTATATGCAAATTCTTTCTCCCAAACAACAAAGTCTTGCTTGAGCCCAACCCACGGTGCCTGTTCAGGCAAGACACAAGGTACGAGGTGGGAGGGGGTGGGCTGATAACTCCCCCCCACACCCTCTGAAACAATGTATCCAGATATCTGAAATGACATGGACATGTTTGAAAACACATCACATCATCACAGACATCACAGTGTTTAAAATCCTTTTAACAACTACAAAAGTCAAACATGCTTTTCCATGTTTCTTGTCACTTCTGATGATCTATATGCTACATAAATCTATATGCTACATCTATATGCTACATCTATATGCTACATAAATTGTGAACCAAAATATGAAAAAGAAAAACACGTTTTGTGCATGTGAGTTTTTCATACCTGCTATTATTGTGACACCACAACAAACAGGTTCAGTCATGCCCAGGAGACAAAGGTCGTGACCCCAGCACAAAACCTTTAAGACTCAACACAGCAGAACTGAACAGATGGGCCGGGTGGAAACATTAACAGCTTTCACACATATTATAACATTTGTTGTGAAACACAAGCAAAAAGACGCCGTCCAGTTATACCTGCCAAAATAACATCCAAACATCAGCCATTATGTGATGACAAACATTTTTTACATTCTGTAACGTTTTAAAACATTCCACTAACAATTTAAGAATAACGTTTTGGTATATATTACGTTAAAAAAGATTCTATTTTTGATAACTTTGCCAGAGCTTTTAGAGAACATTAGCCAATGTTCTAAGAACGCTCCACGTTAGCTAACGGTCTGTTTTTGTAGTTGAACTGATAAAGCATTGTGCTAACAACACCAAGGTAACAGCCCGATAAATAAATGCATTTACTGAATGCACTGAAAGACATTTTGGGTCAAATACATGAATATAAACAACTGGTAAAAAAGCACAAGTTAAGAACCTTATTCAACAGAAAAAGTTATTTATTTAAATTACAAACAAACATCATCTTGTTAATTGTTTTGGGAGAAAATGTCTGCCAGGAATAGTACATGTAAACAATCTAATGCTCAGCAACACCTGAACTGTTTTTATTTTTATATATATCATTATATATCATTATATAATTCAGAACACATTGTAGTTTACGGTCGTTGAGCTAAACAAGCTTATTTGTGCGGGTTATTACTGTAATCAGTTATTTTGTTAAACTCATGACCTTCAGTGTGGTTTGCTTTGTAAACCACATCCTTATACAAGTTTTTGTACAACACAGGAGGTAGAAGGTTTAAAAATGTTACTTGTTGAAAGATTCAGGTCTCAGCTTGACCTAAGAATAGAAGAGCATAAACAACATCACGCAGAACAACACACCCATTTACATCAATTAAACAAAACGTTTCAAAAAGTAAAGAACATGCTTTTATTGAATGTTGTAATACATTGTATCTTTTCAGTAATATCTGTAACTCTCTGATGCTGTCTGACATTATTTGTTGCTTAAAAACTGTTTCGCCAACCAGCGTAACTTCAAATGACTTTAAATGAAGCAAACATTGGAATTATGAAGTTAACTTCAGTTATCAGCACCATTTGTGTGGCGATAATGGAGCAGCGACTGCAGTTACATAATCAGATCTGTCTACCTGCCAATACATGGAGCCCAATAAATACACCATACATCTCCTGCAGATGTCTCATCTCACTTGATTGTTTTGTTTTTCCCTTATGAACAAAAGTCAAACGGTTCAAGGTGACTAAAATATGACTTAAAGTCAAAACAGATCTTCTGAGAACGTTAAACTCTGAGCGCTAAATGGCCTAGTCTACATTTCCTCTGTAGCACCTTACACACCAAATTCTCCCCAATATTTCACACTTCATCTAAAGGTATATCAGAGCTGACCTCATGAGAACAGCTGCAGGACTCCATCCAGAGACACTGAACATCTGTCACATGCTGGACAAAACAAACACTGGCAGCAAAGGAAATATTTTGTGATGACACGCATTTTATGTCCAAAGGTCTCTGTGACGAATGATGAAGATCATTTTTGGAGAGCAGATCTTCCAGTCCTAACTCCAGCACCACTATGGTCAGACAGATTGAACCAATTCCACAAACCAGCCTTCACAAATTAGACTGAACAATTCAATCATGAATCATGAGAAAAATGACTAGAATGATGACAAACATTAGCTGGTTCTTCACAGACTCCTGATATTTTAATGCTGTTCTGTATGTTTTGGAGCTTGAAAGACATAATAACACTTCTTTGTGTTAAAACAGTGGTTTGATTATTGTTCAGAACTCTTCATTTTGTGTTCCACAACGAAGAACACACAGGTTGAGAATGACATGAAGGGGAATTTATAAAGGAATACACCTGCACTTCATTAGAGTTTCTTTCAAGCTGTGTAGATCCACCATCACAACCCCAATTTTAAATGTCTCTCAACAAATGACACTCTAATTTCCATTCACTTCCAGTTAGTTACAGAATGAATTTACAACGTGACAAATGAATCACGCTTGGCTTTTCCATTCTGGTCCTGAAGGGTCCCAAGCTCTTGGAATTTCTCAACACACAATAAAAGAGAATCAGAAATTTGACGTGTTGCAGTTAGACTCGTCAACATATGGAATTCTGGAAAGCCTTCCAAGCAACTCACAATTTATTTCACTTGTGTGATAAACCCGGAATGTGGAGGTTTTGCGTTTGCAAATGTTCTCCTGATGTCTTATTTTGTCTGCGATCTTGTGGTTGCCTAAATAACACACATGCTTTTAAAACTGATACATTTTAATGATAGAGCGCCTTTTACTTTGTTGTAGTGACTGTAGAAAATGACAGTCTTCATTATGATGTCATCAATGAAACGCAACAATCTTCATTATGATGTCATCAATTAAAAACAATTTGATTTTTGAGAATGTTAGTTTTAATTGGATGCTCCTGCAAAAACCACAATTCAAATGGTTTTTGGTTTTTGTTCGAATTATCCACAATTAATTATCGAGTGTAAGTTACTGTTTAGGGAATGTATATTTAAAAATAAACACTTATGATGTAAAATGCAGACATATTTTTACACATGTGGAAATAATAAGATGTTTGTAAAGCACAAGACAGAAGAAAACTACAACCAGATGCCGTATTCTAGTTTTGATTTATCAATTTTTTTTTTGTTTAAATGTGCCTACAAACATTTGAAGAAAGACAAATCAATTAGTTTTTTATTACAGTTTACGCACACACAAACAGTATCTGTGATGTATGAAGGTATTAGAAATTACAGGCATGACTGAAATAAAAATATACAAGACAAGATAATGTATTTTCCAGCATTTTCTGTAGCTAAACCATAAATCTGCAGAATCCTCTCAGGACAAATACAGTATGTTAGAAAAACAGATTTGCAGGCTGTTCAGAAAGGCTTTTTTTATAATGTTTATAGCAGATATATAATAGGCCTTCACTGTATGCAAGTGTAATTCACATTACACTGAAATAAAGAGCATTTCCCCTCATGAACTGTGGTTTAGTGACCGTTATTCCACATTAAACTCGCATGGAAACATTTAAAGACAAACTGCAGACAATTACAAGCAACAGTGAAGGATGGAAAGATATTTGAAAAAGGCCATTTAATGCCTTTCCTTAAGCTTACAGTAATATCTTTATAATATAACTGTTTCTCTGGTTTTTCTCCTCAGTGTCCTGCTGTCTCAACAGCCTGCAGTACGTATAGCTTAACACACCACAGAGAACGTTCTCACAACATTGTCTAATGTTCTCCTAAAGTTCTCTCAAAGGTGTCAAAAACTTTCTTGCAGAAATATTTGTAGAACCCATTTTTAACGTTATACATCCCACATATCAAAACGTCATTCTTAAATTGTTAGTGAAATGTTTAAAAAGTGTTTGAACATCATTCTTTTAACAAAACAAAGATTTTAATACAATGTGTAAAAAAATGGATGTTTTGAACTTTTCTAGAACATTCAAAATAAAATTTTTAACATTTTTGTTATTTAATTGAAACATTTGGGAACCGTTTTAACAGCCTAAAAGTGTTTCCTGGGTCAGTATCAACAGCTTCGGCCTGGTGTGAAATTCTTAAATACATTCTGGAGTTCATGGTGTCATTGTGATGTAAGTGTATAGTTATGAAACTGGAGAACAGCACCACACACATGGTTTGTATGAAAAACACTTTTAAATATGCCTTCACATGACTATGTGTCAATAGTGGATATTGGCGTCAAAATGCCCTGTTTCCACTGTATTTATAAAAGTGATTTTGCATTGGGAACTCATGGAAATAATATATATAACATTATATATAATGTTATATATAATATAACATATATCACTTCTCCTTTTATTGTTTAACATTATACATTTAGAAGCACATTGTACTATATATTTTCTGTAAACAAACCTGTACTATTACATTTTAAGGCTATATTGCAGCATACGTTACAATACACTGACTAAAAATAAGCTTATATTTACACTTATATATTTGACAGACAGTTTATCTAAAGCAATTGACTGCACATTCTACAAATGCATTCATTAATCAGTATGTGTGTTTATTGGGCACCGAACCCACAACCTTTTGCACTGCTAACACAACGCTGTACCAGTTGAGCTCCAGCGAGACATGTGTTGCATGTTTACATCAGAACATCATCAAGAACGTTCAGATCATGGCTGCATATATCAGACACGTCTGATGAGCTATATGAAGATGTGGGTGTGTTTACAGTTAAATTTGTTGTGCTTGTTATATAATGTGACCTGGAAGACCTTCAGATGCCACCTGCCAGATCACATTTATACTTGTTTTTAATCTAATGCCAGAATTTACTGACTGATCACAAACAGAAATGAAAGGCTTAATAAAATAGCATATAAACAGGCCACGTTGTGTCCCACGCATGTTGTTCAGAGATTAGACAAACGTCGCCTCCACATACAGCATTTGTGAAACTGCATTAAAAACACATGATGGATTTATTAGTTCTGAATTCTTGGAAGAAATGGGTTTGATCTGTTCTGATGGATTTTTGCCGTTCTGTTACATAAGTAACAGTGTGATTAATATCAGTTTGTGGAAACCTGTTTTTTGTTTCTCTTTATCACAATCGGGTATTAATTATTAGATCTTATTTTTTCCACTTATATTAGTTGTTATATAAATGATAAATGAATATATGCATACTAGCAGATCAAACTTCTGCTTAGAATGAAACACAGCTGAGCCATTAATAAAAGCAATGTGTTTGAACCTGACTGATGGTTCAGTCCGTTTAGTGCAGTAGTCCATTTATCAACTTGGAGCCAGAGACAGATTTCACATTTTCACCTTAAAGAACCTTTTTTATGAATGGTTCCAAAAAGATCCTTATAAGAAGACAAAAAGAACTATTAGGTATAAGGTTCTTTTAAGAACGTCTTTGCAGCGCTAGAAAAGGTTCTTCATGGCAGTGTGAACCTTTCATTGAAAGGTTCTTTGAGGATCCAATAATAAAAGTTCTTTTATGGCACCTTTATTTAGGAGCAACAAACTCAAGGTTTGGGTTAAACCAGTGAGGATTAAGTCTAAACCTAGATTAAACGAAGTTCATGAAATTCTTTCACAAAATGCTCACATTCATTCCTAAACTTACTGATGAGAAGATGTTGAAAACGTTCAGTCCCGCATGTGTATTTGATCGGTCAACTCAGTCACCTACAGTTAACAGCACAAGCACTGAATTCTGCATCTAATACTGCTACAATGTTTGTTGCCCAGTAGACAATTCGGTGCCTCACTCACCCAAATTATTCAGTTTAAAAGTTCAGCGCATGTTTTTAATTTTCTTTATGTGGGTCCAAAAAAGTAACATAAGACTGTTTACTACCGAATGAAACACAATATTTTTCAATATTTTTCAATTCCTGTCACTATGCCCATAATTTTACAGGCATAGTGACAGGTGTAACCCTGCTCAGTTCTGCAGGCTGCAGTCTGAACCCATCGACGTTCCAGACTCTGTCAAATTCTTGTCTTCCCATTTTTCAGGATTGTGTGCATGTGTTAGGAGGTTAAAGTGGAAGGATCTCCCACAGATCCGCTACTGGCTTCCTTTCTCAATCCCTGATGGCTTTTCCGCATGTCATGATGATGAATTATGTCTTAGCGGCGCAGACTTTGTTTCTATGCAGGACAATATCCAGATGTTGATGAATTTTACTCCATATATAACACTGACACACGCCGTGAGCTGTCTCACCGCCAGCTTAAACAATCAAACTCAAGCTATGAGGTCAGCATCTCTAGAGATGACTAAAGATGTTTCTACACAAAAATAAGTGGAACTGTCTGGACAGAAACACAATGAACTAGTGTGTCTAATAAGTAAGTTATCTTGTCCTGTATTTTAAATCGAGATGTTTATATTAAAGTTAGTTTATATGAAGTTATGTCAGACATTTTTATATAAAGCAACTTACAGTTTATTCATGTTTTACATTTGATCAACACATGTGATCTCAGGGATTGATCCCACAACCATTGCTAGCACAATGCTCTACCAGTTGAGCTACAGGAGCAGTTGAATTAATTATGGTTACTGCAGTCAATTACTGCACAATTTCAAATACCCGTGTATTCTATCAATGTTGACACGCGACACTGTTTAAGGATAAAACATAGATTTATAAACGGTTGCAATTTGAAGATGAATGTGGTAATATTATACGAAAGCTTGAGACTCATGGCTCAAATACTGTTGTGTTACAGATATTGAAACAAAAGTTTACAACACACTCCAGTTTCTTTTAGCCATCTACATATTGCATAACGTTTAAAGACAGAGAGGATGGCACAGAGATGGAAACTGCAGGCTGATGTTTTGACATTCATAGAAACTGTTTTTGCATTACTGTCAAATGAGTGATGACATATTTTGACATGCCAACACACAACAAAAAACCAAGTGGTTGAAAAATAGTTTTGAAACCCATGTTTTGGTTTTGGAAACCCAGTGTATCAACATTTTTCATTCCTGATGTGTGCAGACTCTACATAACTTCTGGTTTAAACCACACTTATAATGAAAGTAAGCCCTCAAATACAACACGATTCATTGATTTCAAGGCAATACAGAATAACCCCAAATATATCATATGAGGCTCAGACCTAGCAGGAAAGAAGAATTGTTCATTTTATTTTGTTAAGAAACATGTCTCGCTCTTTACAAATGAAATTTTTCATCATTTGTGTCCAGCAAATCTGTCTCTGAATTATTAATAAAATACATTCACATCTGCTTTTAAGTGGATAGCTACAGTAATATCATACAAATATTGTAATATTTTAAATGAAATGTAGAATATTATAATCATGAATGTAAAGGTCTATATATATATATATATTTATATAATGTATATACACACACACACTGTTTAGTTTGCATGTATATATGTCATAATGTAAAATAAGCATTTCTGACACTATCACTAAATAAATAATAACATTTATAACATTTCTTGCACCATCACGGGTACAGTACCAAAACTGAGCTGCCACGTGATAAACTCTCACTAGTCTGGTGTCAAACTCCATTCCCACGAATTCCTCCCAAACCCAAACTACATTTCCCAGCATCCATCTGTCTGTCTGATTGTGTTCACACCTGAGAACTATTACACAGACTGTTTAAGTCCTGTGCATGTTAACCGTCATGTGTTGTTATGGTCTATATTACTGTGTGGTTGCTCTGTTGAGCTCCTCTGATGTTTTGGGCTGGTTTGGCTCATTGTTTATTAACCTCTGTGCCTTGTTTTTGGATTTACTTCTCTGCCAGTTTGCTGCCTGTCCTGACTACCAGCCTGTGGAACCGTCATTACTGTGGTGAACTGTCTGGCCTCTGATCACGTCCTGTTTTAATAAACTGCTTTTGGGTCCTCATCTGCTGTCTCTGAGTCTAAATTACATCTGGAATGAAGACAATCACTGTAAATTATGTCCTGGATTACCCTTATTCACCCCACCAGTACTCCAATGAGAACCGTTCTCTCAAATTTCAAAAACTGGAGTTTAAGACTTGATAAATTTCTCTCAAATTAAAAGGGTAATTATGAACATTATTGTGTACATTATCATTGAAATCTATGAAGTCTCAAGTGGTAAACGTTCAGGAAGTTTGTAAACGAGCAACTCTTTTGACTAAACAAACATTGAATGTCTTTTTATGACCCTGATTAACTGTCAGGGTGGGGGGCGCAGTGGTGGGATTCTATGTGGTGTGATTCTGTGAGAAATGCTAGAGAGACCATTAAAGATCCATTATGCCTTTAATCAAGAAACCCAACGTCTAATTTAAGTCAAAGCTTTATGAACTTATTGTTGTATTTTTACTGCAGAGTTTTGCTTGTATTTCTGGCTGCTCTCCGCTTTAGTGATTACAAGCCATTTTAAACAACTTAGGAGCAATTACTCTGTATTATTAGTTTTAAACCGCTCTTCCTCAACTCCTCCTCCTCACTGGTTGTGGTTGAGCGTTGTGAGAACAGTCAAGGAACATTTAGCCACGTAGATGGGGTTCCCTGTGCTGGACGAGTCCAGGTTTCCACTACAGCATGTGTGCCGTGTGAGAGAGAGCCAGCTGATGCCATTCCAGCTCTTTGTCCCTGTCTTCATCCAACATTCCCTGCTTGGAAAACTGCTCAGATTATTATATAACATGCTAGATATTATAAACTCATGTTTATATTGTTTTAATTAAAAGCAGCTAAAAATTCAAATAAAGTTTGTAGACTTGCAGATAAAATTATTTTTGATTTAATCATCTGAAACCTTATACTAAACACATGCCTGCTTTCTTAATTAACCTAAAATGAAAAAAATAAACAACATTTCAAACCTGTAAGAATTTCTTTCCTTCGTGAGATGCAAACAGAGATAAAGCTGCTGAGCTTCTGAAAGCATCATTACAGTCGTCTGTATGACTTGAAAAAGGGAATAGAAAATTGCCAAAACAGATGTCCTCTCTTTCGTTGTTTGACTTTCACATGGAGAAGCATGTTTAAAGTATGAAATCGTTTTGAGTCATGACAATCAAAATGAGATTTAATGAGTTTAATTTACCTAGAATATAAAAGAAAACCAAAAAATATTGAAGGTTATTGTTGCAAGCTGTTATTATGTCACGTGGTAAACCTCTAAATTATGGACCCTTCACTCATGTCAAAACAACTGATGTGAATTGTGTTTTGCACATACACAAGCAGCTGTTGTCGTCACAGGGCTGCAGGTTCGAATACGGCCTGAATAAAGATCCCGTTTCCTGTTTCTGCTTTCTATAACAGTTTAGTCAAAAGCAGTCTTTAGGTGCAATATCTGTAATATAAACACATGCATATATAATTGAGTGAACTCAGAGCAGGTTTGTTAAACAGTTATGCTGGAAATCTCTTCTGAGGTATTTTTATTTGTTCTAGCATGACTTATTTTAATATTAAAGCTAAGGGCATTTCATATCTGTGCCAAGAAGCTGTTACTTTACAACAGGGGCTGTACGCCAGGGATCTGTTACAGTGCGTGTTGAAGAAAATGTTGCCACATGTTTAGAACAAGTTTACATTGGCCCTGTTTAAACAGATTGAGTGGCAAAAGATTTTGTGTATCCTTTTCAGTCGTGAGCCAAATCTCAGTAACAAATACAGAGATTAAGAGTTTTGAAAATTTAAACGTATTGTAGTGTAATTGTATCACTACGCTAAGAAATGTTATTGTGATTCATATTTATGAATCCAATTTTCTTGGTATTTAATACGAAACGTTTTCGCTTTAATGACATCACGCACTTGAGTTTGAACTCTGAAATTTGTGTTAAACCTTTTCAGTAGAACTACAGTGTAATCGTCCATTTATTGAACCGAATAAATAACATATTCACTGTTAAAGCACAATTGCTTCAGATAATGACGTGAAATGTAAGAAAAACACTTTGTTTCTGTTTACTTAATACTCTGCTGATAAGGACTCAGAGGAAATGGTGCTTAACTGTGTTTGATAGAGACGTTTTTACTGTATTTATTCCCTGAAAACACGATTCACTGTTTATGTAAACAGAAATCATTGTCTCTCTTTTGTTTGTGTCGATACAGAATGACATTAATTATCCTTTGCCTGTGTTTTACAGAGGCTGAAATTACAGAATGAGTGCTTGTGATGTGTCTGTTGCCCTCAGGGACGTTAACTTTTAATTCACTGTATTTTCTTACAGGTTTGTGTAAATCTCTGCCTCTTGCTATTTTCACCCATTTCTTTAGCTGCACAGAATCAAAGGTTTGCATCTGTTTTATAAACACTGACTGGAGAGAAACTTTTAGAGACCTTTCTAGAGACATCATTTATTTTAACACACATTATTAAAGATGAAAAAAAAAACAGCCATCATTTAAAGAAACAGTACACCAAAAATGGCCTGGCTACTAGTTTATGGAAACTGGGGCTGTGAAAAAAATGTTTTGAGTGTTTATATTTTATTTTAAATGAATAACCCCTTTAAGCTTTTCCGCTCTCCTGAATGTATTTTGATTATGCAAAGGGACAGATGATGGACACATTACCAGCAGTATCTCAGCCTCTTGTTTAAGTTCAGGATGGAAAGAGTGTAAAAATCAGTCTTTGTATTTTCACATACAAAAGCAGCTGAACATTTGACCTCATCAGTGAATAACTGAAAGGAGAATTCAGCTTGTACCACTGAGTCACAGGCCCTTAAAACACCCATATTTTTACAGTATACGTAACTTAATCAAATCTTTCCACACAGGATGTGACTCTGTCTTAAAACAACACATCATACATTGGAAGAAGAAAAATACACAAAATGTTTGGCTAGTTGGCAGCTACCAGTTCCAAAACAACCAAAAATGTAGTGTGTGTGTGTGCGTGTGTGTGTGCATGTATGTGTGTGCGTGTGTGTGCGTGTGTGAGGTATGTCTGGACAGAATTAGTGAACGCTTGGTTCTGGTTGGGGTCCCATCTGGTAGCCTGATGGTTCTAATCTATGTGGTTGATGGAAATCAGTCCTTATTACCTAGAGACTTTAACCAAACTGTCTGTTTAACACTATAATCCTGTGTCTTTATGTCTGCTACAAAAGTCATGATCCACCAGGATCCATGTAAACCAGCCTCAGAGCAGATAGATATCTTGAGAGATCTTGCATATGGAGCAGATAACTACAGACTGACTCTACAGAGGTATTATGTAGGTCTTTGAAGGTCAGATCACATGTGCTACAGATTACCAATGCAGTCCAGACCAACATTTTTCACAAGAGACATCATTATAATTTTTGGACTATCCCATCTGGAATAAAAGACAGTTGGACGCCAGACGGTTTGTTGAACATAATGTGCCCCTTTTTACAAAGACTCTGTATGTAGTTCTCAGTCTTGGAAATCTTAATTTAAATACAACCTGCTTTCCTCTGATTTTTGTGTGTTTGCCCTTTGTCATCATTTACATTTGTTCTGTTGGCAACTATTTTATCTGAAGTGCATTAAAGACACAGTCTGTCTTTACAGAGCATGTCTGTCTTCGGGAATTTGACCTAAGACCTGAAGACTGCTGTCATTCTTTACCAATCATGTTCCAGGAATATAGAGAATGGGGCACATTCCTACAAACCCTGAACTGTTCATATCACTCATCATTGTATTAATACTAACAAGGCTGGAGCTGTGGCTTAGCTGTTAACACACGTTCCAAATACGAGCCACGGTGCTCATGTGGGTGATACAAGATTAAGTCTTTTTATTTTTCCTTCTTTTCTATTCATTTTGCATGTGTGTCTGTGTATTAATAAAAGTGTCATATAAGACCAAACAACTTTTTATTATCTTTATTGCATCTTGTCAAATTCCAAACAAACGCAGAAAGAAGTTTGAAGTGAAAAGTGCACAAGTCTAACTCCCTCTCAAATTTCACGTCAAAACATGCAGGGAGACATAACAAAAGCAAATGTGTATTTGCTAAAAAGACAATGAGAGAAATGGCAGAGAAACGGGGTCAGCTACATTGACCCGGCACACAGATCTCTGTAGCTCAAGGGTTCAGAGCTGTTGAGCAACTCACTGTTCATTTGGAAGCTCTTCAGAAGCTCTTATCAGTCCATCTCTTCCAGCTGTTTAAATGATTTTATGGCCCAAACTCCACCCTTTAATAACACTTTTCCCATAATTTAAAAATTAAAGTTATCATCATTATGATACAGTGACAGGTTTTGAAGGCTATATTTCAAACATCTCGCCATGCAATAAAACATAATTGTCTCAACACATTACTTTTGCTGTTGTTGTAGAACATCTGCACGCTCTGTGTGATGCAATCATATTGTGCCTTTCTCCTCTTTCTTAAAGTTACTCAAAATAAAACGTGATTATAAAAAGATTTTTGCTCCATGCAAAAGTCACCAACGAGTCACTCGAGTCTATGAAATATTTTTCTGATCTGCTTATTTTTCTATTTTTAGCTTTTGTTTCATACTTGAGTCATAAGACCACCAAGTTGAACATCCAGTTCTTTTCTCATTGCGCCACTATTAGAAAATGTAAGACATTATTATAATCATCACATCGGTACATATGTGTCCTCGGACCTCAAGCCGCATGACGTCACTTCTTCATACCTGAGGTTGAACATGATCCGCAGAAGTTATGATTCACAAAACTGCATGTGCCGTTTGTTTATAATATTCACAAATGCAACCTTATGCGTTTAATTGGTCCTCGTTGTCCAACAGCGACCCCTAATGACACGCGGGATCATTACACCCTCCACAGGCTGATGCGTGTCATTACTGATGCATGTATTCATGTTATACATTTTATCAGTATGTATTCCCTCGAACCCACAAGCGTATGCACTGCTAATGCAATGCTCTGCCTGTTGAGCTACAGGAACACCATTGCATTTAGTTTATTCAGTTCATAGACATAGTATTAAAGTTACTTTAAACCCATGTAGTTCTTTCACGAACTTATTTTAACTGGATTTGTCATATTTAATTTAGTTAGCAGGTGTAAACTAAAAGTTTTTATACCTGATATGCGTCTAATATAAAAATATTATACAGTATTTCTAAAGACGTGACCTTGTTTTAACTTTTTTGTTGATGTCTCAGTGTTATGTCAGTTTCCTGGATGAAGAAAAGAGACGTTAAATCCAGCCATGAATCAATGATGTATCTTCACAAGGAATCTGAAAGTTCTGTCTCAACATTCCTAATGCTGCTTTATGTCCAGCAGATGATCATTTACATCTGTCTCTGCACCATAAAACTGAATTTAAATATGAACGATTTCAAGACTTTAAAAACGAATGCATTTCTATTTCTCTGACTTTTAGTACTTTTTTAGTACTTTTAGTAACTCTAGTTCTTTGTAATTTGTTTACGTTTTTAATTTATTTATTTGTTTTCCTGTGCATAAAAAACTGTGTGATGTAATGTTGATGCAATGTTGATGCAATGTTGATGCAATGTTGGCGAGTCCAGTGATCAGTATGGTCCATATGGTCTGCATTTGATCCAGATCTATAACACACCACTGCGTGTAAATCTGTGTAAATACACCTTTAAACCTTAAGCAGATCTTTTTATATAGGATGTCAGGGGTCATATGTGACCCATACGGTCCTTCAGAAGTCATGGAGCACAGAACATATTTGTGAAGGCTTTAATAATGTTGATCATTTTAAACTGTGTGTTAAATGAATACGAATACTTTAAAAATACAGTATGGCATTTAACACACATATCTGAGACAGTATGTTTGCTTACAGTTCCAGAACCTGGATCCTATATGAACTTGAATATACATTGCTGTGACAGACAGTATGCAAAGATTTATTGCACAATAACCTTTTCTTTCCACAGGGATTTTATGTGAATTCCTTCTTTATGTATCGTACATGTACTGTGATATAGTGCAGCCATGTGTTTTGTTTAGTTTGACAGTGAGGTCATGCTTACAGTGATGTCATGTCCTTATAGTTGCTTTAGGTCTATTTTAATACACTTCTACATATCTTCCATTTCACATGTCACATGTAATTAATTGACACTTGTGTCTGTGTGTGTGTGTGCCACATGTGTGCAGACATGTGGGGTTTTTTTTTGTCATACTTGTTGTTTTGTCTGCGGGAAGCATATTTTGCAGTTCAGCAAGTTTTTTGGATGCCTTTGATGTTAAATGTAGAGTCTGTCTGTCCAATATCTCAAAGCTTGCTGGCCTTTATTTTCCCTTCATCAGCTGAAGACATTGCCAGACAGTTTTTCTCACATTTATCTCAACATCTGCTCCAGGTGTTTTTCAGTGAACTGTACACTGAACAGATTCAAGGACCTCAGCTGCAGTAAGAGGAGCAGCGCCCTCTGCTGATCTATTGCTGAATATGTTTAGCTGGATCCTTATTCAAAATGACTAAAAATGTTTAAAATTCATGCTTAAATTCTCAGTGTTAAGATTATGACATTAAGCAAATTTTTTGACAGCCATTAAGTTATTAAGACAGTCTAAGACACTCAGTTTTCTTATTTCATCTTTAATACTTCATTGTGGTTCATGGTTCATGGTACTGGTTCCCATGGTTCATATGCAGTTGGTGATGTGGGTAAGATGTGGGTGAAGTGATGTTGGCATCAGACAGCTTTCTTTCCGCTGACTAGTTTGGATTTAAATCATGAACATACAAGTCGTAGTGTGTGAAATATTATCTTCATAACTGCATCTGTCTGGTGTTAATCAGTTCATTTAAAAGCAAATATTTGAGGTCTTATTCACATGGTGCCTTTTGTGTGACAGCTGTAGAATGAAATATGATGGCAGTGGGAAAACATTTTGCAAAACAAATATAAACGAAACCAGCTTTAACTCATTGATCCAAATAAACTATAAAGGAGAGAGAACTGTATAGAAATTATAAATTAAGAACTAGTTCCACAAAATAAAACACAAGCCAACCATAAAATATGAATGCATTGTATGATCTACAATTATTAACTAACTTATTATTATTACTTTACTATTATTATTATAATTATTACCAACTACAATTATTAACTAACTTAAAATGTTTATGTTAAGTACGTAAAAAGATTCGTGAATAAAAAGTTGCGATACATCTGTACGTCTAACAGGAGTAACCAATCAGAGACGTTATTGAATATCACGTGACTGAACCCGGAAGCACATGTGGAGTGGACGCGCTGTGAGCTTCAAGCGTAAAAAACGTCGTAGCGTATCGTGTGTGGAGGAGCAGTTGAGCTGTCAGACAGTTTATCTGATCAAACAACCCGAAAACAGCAGAGGACACACATTAATCTCCGTTATTAACTTCATTTATCACATTTCCTGGTGAGTTACAGAGCAGTTGTTTTCTTAATGCTATTGAAAGTAACAGGATAAGACATTACAGGTTGAGGTTTATACAAAACATGTCAGCCAGCGACAATGTCATCATGTTTAGTTTTGTGGTAGTTAAACACTTAACCAGCTACTTATGGTACAGATTTATTGACTAAACTATCAGCTGTCAGGTTGTAAGTGCAGATATCACAGTATGACTGTTGTTTATAAACACTCATAACTCTTCATTCATGTAAACAGTTATAATATCGACGGGCCTGGAAATCTGTGTATGAGAAACGGATATTTACTTTCAATTTAACAGAAGATCTGATCGGCGCTATAATGGTCCTGTAGTTTTAGATGATAAAACGGCACAAAGATATTGAATGATTATCATGTTACTGTACCGCAGTATTTACATGATGTATTAAAATACAGTGGCATCACCCTGTTTGCAGAAAGTCCACATTAGACACAGTCCATAAATAATGTCTTTGTTGTCTTCAAACAACATCTAATAACTTTCAAACACTTAACACACTTTTCATGCTTAAATAATTAGTTATTAAACTCTGCCCTATATTTTTATCAACCTCAGTTCACCCAGGATTGTACTTATACTGTCTATAAGGAAATAATGTGAAATGGAGAATTATGTAAATTTGTGTAGGGTTGTGATAAACCACACAGAGTTGACAACATTCTCATTGTTGTTTCAGGGATGGAGCAAGCGAAGCAGGAGGCCTTCGATCAAGCCAGACAGCAGGTGATCAAAGACGGCTACAAGAGAGCGTTTGAGTGCATCAATAAAGGTCTTACCACAGATGAGGCAGGAAACAGGGCGGAGGCGCTAAAACTGTATCAGCAGGGGCGACAGCACCTCCTCAGGGCTCTGACTGTGCCCACTCAGGGCGAGGAGTGTGTGGGCCCCTCCTGGGAGGAAGTCAGACAGATGCAGTGTAAAATGCAAGAGACCCTCAACAATATAACCACACGTCTAGCTATATTGGAGACCACCCCGGACCCGTCAGCCGAGACCGTCTCTAGCACAGAGACCCCTCAGAAGCTCTACCCTGATGTACCAAAAGCTGAGCCAGAGAGGCCAGGTCCACCACAGGTTCATGTATCTAATGATGGAGCTGCGGGTGGGCTTCCGTCAGGGGTTCGAGGCCCCGCCCCTGTCTCCCCCACAGCACAACACAATATTGCAAGCGACCAGCCCCCTGCGTACACCCTGCAAGCTGCTGACGGACACCTTACCATTTCGTATGGGACTGACTCGGGCGAGCTTTCACTCGTCGGTGACGAGTTCTACAGCCATGCGTCTAATTCCACACCTTCTCCTCAAAGTCTGGGGGAGGATGGAGAGGAGCTCTTTTATCTTCCTCAAGGGGTGCAGATCTTCTTCGTTACCTCTGAGGGGCAAGTAAGCGCCCCCTCCTACCCAGGGTACCTGCGCATCGTGAGGTTCACCAATGAGCACTCGGAGAGGGTTCCAAACAGGCCACCCGGCTTCCTGCAGGTAAAAATTCACGAGCTGTTTTTTTAAGCAAAGTTTTTTTCATTGTGACATTGTCATTACAATTACATTTCAATTGTTGTACACTTTAATTGTTTACAATTAATTGTACAGTTTTGATTTTGAGGTTATAGAATGTAAAATCATATAATCTAGCGTTTATATATAAAACAAATAAAATGTATCAGCTTTAATACAGTCGTCCTTTAGCTTCATCTACAGTACCGACACTATTGTTAGTTATTTAACAAGTTTCAGATTAAATCTGAATATCTTGGGCGTGTAGATCGTGTTAATAAATGTCAGGCATTAGGTAAGATCAGTCCAGGGAGGTTTATTTTGAAGTCATGGTGTCCTGTAACCTACTTTCACAAGCTCTGTCTAGCTCTAATGAGATGTGTTGTCTTTAATGAGTCCTATCTCATCCCCTGTGTCCCAGTAGAGTCATGTGACCATGGGCTTACTGCTTCAATCCAATAGGCTTTCACTGAGTGATGTCATTCCAGGAAATCCCCAGTCCCCAGTTTGTCCGGTGTTTTGGAATTTGTTGATCAACTTTATGACCTCATGAAAAGGAATTTTCTTACTGAGACACATATTCTGAGGTTAAGTTTTGATAGCATGTTTAATGTAAACAGACAGTTATGGAATCATCACGGGTTAATATAATTTTGTAAGGAAGTCTGTATCCAGTCATAATCCATGTGAAAGCTTTGCATGACCTTTGGACCTTATTAGGGTCTAAAGATGCTTAAATCCAACATAACTGTATAATCTCTCCACGCTGCCGGTAAGGTTGTAGGTCACAGTAGCTGAATTCAGAACCTCCTGTTGCTGACTGTAATCTAATTTCACGCTGGCAGTCATGAGAGCAGAATGAAGGTTTTTCAGATCTGTCTCCACTGTAACCCATCACGTCTCAACTCTGAGTCCAGAAAGTTCTCAAATTCAGAGTCCTTTTCAGAAATCCAATGTTTGCTTTTAACCTTTTCGCCAAATAAGTTCATCCATCACATATTTCATAGTTCTATCCATAATCATCATATGAATGAATGGAGTAATGGAGTTAAGAACATCTTAGATCTTTCAGCATGATATAATCAAGGTTTCATATAATCTAATTTCAGGTTTGTGACTGGCTTTACCCGCTGATGGCATCTGACTCTCCAGTCCTGCTGTGCAACACCGGGGTCTACATGTTCCCAGACATGATGGCTCCCACCCCGGGCTCCTACGTGGGGGTGGTCCTCTCCTCTGAGCTTCCTCAGACTGAACGTGAGCTCTTCCAGGATCTTCTGTCTCAGATGACAGACCTGCGTGTTCAGGTGAGCTGTGTCCCCTGCTGGTTGTCATCAGAGCAGGTGTGACAGATCGACCTTGCCTTACACTGTAACTATCTCTCTCTCTTTCAATGCCTCACTCATTGCTGTCTCTGTGAGATATATTTGAGTTTTTTTGTCTTTATTGTCACAGAATAGCATCAAGAGTTGAATATAGTGTTTTTTTTGCATGTACTCACGCATGATCTCCACTTAGAATCAGTGGCTTGTTTCTTGTATGCACTGGGCATTAATTAATTAATTCATTTGCTTGCTTTATTAACTCTTAACTGTCTTCACAGATTACAGGAGTATTTGAGAGGTTAAGAGATTTGTTTAAGAAGGTACTAAAGCATTGTAATACCATTGAATAACAAGTGCCTTCAGGTTTTGTAAGTTAATGTACAGCTGATTCATTCTAGCCTTAGAAGTATTAAAATAGCTGCCCACAGGAAACTGTAGTTTTTATCATTTAATGCATGTGTGTGTGGTTACAAAGCCTCTGAGCTCTCCACTGCTTGCACTGCCTCTGAATTCTGCCACACACAATTACATTTGTGTACGTCCCTAAGTCTAAAACTAGTGAGCTGGCTTAGCTTGTGTATTTAAGCTGGTTTACTTATTCACTGTTTGCACTACAGAAATCTACTGCCTGAGAACAGACACAAATGATCTTAACAAGAACATTAACTCCTTTCTCACCTCAAAATACAGATAAGTGCATAAGTGATGTTATTGGTCGGTTCAAAATGTTTTTTACATAGAAACAATGTTTTTTTTAATGAATGTACGATACAGTTAGTCATAAAATTATTATTATAGTATTTTTATCTATGAGGTTAAACCAGCCTTTGCTGGTTTTAGCTGGTTTCAGTTGGTCTTACTTAAAAAAAGTGACCTAACAGGCTGAGAGATCAGCTAAAACCAGCAAACCAGTTTAAGCTGGTCCAAGCCGTCTTTTTCATCACTGAGAGAACAGCTGCTGCTGGGCTTTGCAATCAAGTGTCTCCATCCGCTGTAAAGGAGGGCCGACAACAAACACCCTCTATTGTTGTGGAAATAACAGGTTGTTGTACCAGACCCTGCTGACTCACTGACTCGAGAACAGTCTTTAGAGACAACAAAGGAGCAACATTCCCTGACTGCTTCTGTCACAACACTGGCTAATTTTCCTTTGCCTGTCCTTTAGTCACATTTGCTTTTAGTAATTGCTTGAGTCTGGTCCTGCATTCTTAATGATGCTGTATTTTAACTGCTGTCCCTATCCTGTGTCCCCAAGGCATCAGATGGTGCAACAGATACCATCAACCTGGGCCAGAAGGTGCCGGTGGACTCTTCAGAAGCAGCGCTCCCTGCTGCCGAGGAGGACAAAGTACTTCCTGAATGGAGTGAGAAGGTGGCACATGGAATTCTGACAGGTAACGGATCAGTTATGTCCAAAGTATAACAACAACCATTACCATGGTAACATCTGTGTAACAATGTTACATATCTAAAAAAAGTGACCCGTATGATATAATACATGGTCCCTGGGATTGAACCCAGATGCATGGTGTTGCAAGCATTATTCTCTACCCATTGAGCTACAGGAGCATCCTTTACTTTTATACCTGTTGACAGGGGCTTCATGGTTGAGTTGGGGGCTGGTGAAGGGGGCAGAGTTCACAGGGAAAGCCATTCATAAAGGTGCGGCTAAACTACGAGAGCACATCACCCCAGACGACAAACCAACTTACGTCAGCCCAGCCGTGACCAAAAGCCTCCATGTAGCCAAACAGGCCACAGGAGGAGCAGTGAAGGTCAGCCAGTTCCTCGGTAAGATTTCATACCTCTCGTTCTTCACGAATCCTTATTTATGGATTCACTGTTACTGAAAGAAACTTCAAACTTCAGGTGATCAGTGAATATGAGGTTGATTGTTGATGTCTTCTGGTTGTTTCAGTGGATGGGCTGTGCACCGTCGCCAGTCATGTTGGAAGAGAGTTGGCTCCTCACGTGAAGAAACACGGAGCAAAACTTATCCCAGAGTCTGTGAAGAAAGACAAGGACAGCCGCTCCAACATTGAAGGAGCCATGGTGGTCGCAGCCAGTGGAGTTCAAGGTGAAATGAATTCTGAAGATTTCTGTTCTGTTTTGTTCGATTGTTTACGTTCATTACGTATATTTATGTTTTTTGGTAACCACTTCCTGTCAAGTCTACTTTAAAGACTCTTGTTACTCTTGCTAATCAGTTAGCTTGATTTACTAAGTACTTCAGACCTACAAAATTGTCCGTAAAGCAAAACTAACGAGTGCCAGCGATCATCTGATGTGTTTAATACATTCAGTTATTGCCACTGAAATTAATTCAGTTGCTTTTACAGGCTTTGCAACAATGTGGACTGGATTAGAAGTTGCAGCCAAAAACATCGCTAAGAGTGTTGCTACAGAGACGGTTACCACGGTGAAGCACAAGTAAGTGACCTCAGATCTTTACCAGAGTTGATCAGACTAATGTCTTCATTTATTCTCCGTTTCGCAGTTGCACACAAATAACAAAAACTCACACGTTCTTGCATATATTTGTTTGCAGATTTAGGGGTCTGGAGATCATTTTAGACCCTCCAAATGAAAAAAAGTAGAAACATTTTCCCCTTCATGTTACAAATGAGCTGGTAATTGAGCTGGAAAGCATGAGCGACGCTTATGAGTGTGGCTGATTATCAGTGCTAATGATTCATTATAATGAATGATTTTCATCCACAGCCTGTCTTACTGCGTTCATCCAGTTTCATTGAATGAGCGTTTCCATTCATTACACTGTTTTTGAGCTCTAATTTGCCTTTAACTATCACATTGCATCAACAGAAAGTTTAATCAGGCGTTTAATAAGTGGAAATGTGAGATAAATACAGTAAATGATGCATCTTTCTGGAACAAAATATTCTGGAACATACATATTAAAGAAAGCAGAATAATGGGGACTCATAATAATAAACAGGAGTCCAAAAGTCTGAAACCATGTTGTAAAAATGCTTGTACATTTTTCTTATGTAGTACTGTGTCATTGCTAATTATATTGTTAGCACAACATTATTATATTATATGCAACAGAATTTTGAGTATATACTGAATTTTAGTCCTTAGTCCAAGTTTATGAATTTTAGTCATGAGTGATTTCTGACTTTTGGACCCCACTGGTATATCTGGGCTGTAACCTTTCAGATTTGCAATACCTTGCAATAACGAATAATAATTTGACATCAAAGTTCCTATAAATCATAAAACATTAAACCTTTACGTTCCAAATCAAGATTAATTTACCAGAAAAAATTGATCCGGAATTCCTGCATGCGTGAATGTTTAGCTGCTTTGCTCTGCTTTGAGAATCCTCAGTCTCTTAAAAGTCACTCCATCATCATCTCTGCATCTCTTCCTTCCGTCTTTTATTTAATCTGGTTATGTAATGGAGGTATGGATCTGAAGCGGGTCAGGCCACCGATCACGCCGTCAACTCAGCCATCAATGTGGGCGTGACTGCCTTCAATATCGACAACCTGGGAGTCAAAGCTATGGTCAAGAAGACGGGCAAAGAGACGGCCCACGCCATTCTGTCAGATTATAAAGTCAAAGAGCCAGGAAGTCAGGTGGACAAACACAAAGACCAAAAATAACACAGACTTTTCTTTTCAGTGTCCATTTTTAAGAGCAAACCAAAGATTATGCTTTAAAAATGAATAAATGAATTGATGGATCCTTTTGATGTTATGTGACTGACACCAAAAAACAACTTTAATGAGACCACTGTAGCGACTACGCTAAGCATACTAAACTGTCTTGTCTGCACTGCTGCCTATATACTGCACACTGCATACTTCATTCACTGAACAGCATACATGCACTTTCTCTGCAGTTGAACTGCCACACAGTTCTTCTGATATTGCCTTACATTGTACCAGCAGGGTAGTATAACATATCAGCTTTATGCAAATGAATGACTCATTGGGATCCATCCTTAATAATTATCCACGTTTTGTTTTCTAAAAATGGACTAAAAAGTGCAAACCAAAGGTGTACTTTTATTCCCATAGAGCCTTAACAAATATAATATTCTTGTATTAATTATAAATATAAATGCATCTCTCTGTGTAAGAATGCTTTATAGCTCTTTTATATCTGCCGGTTGCTGTCTGTACTTTCACAAGGTTTTTTGTTTTAAAAAAATACTAACAGCACTTTAATAGACATTTCATATGAAGGACTGTCCTAAGATAACGTGCAATAAATATATAATATAGAAGCATTTCAAACAAATATATAAACATTTCAAATAAGTATATAATTGACAGTTGTATTACAATGTTTGATCTTTTGAGTTCAGATGTTGTAAAATTTAAATGAAGAATGCATATATTTTAAAGAAACTGTAACGTGTGTGTGTCTCATTTGAATGTTCTGACACTGTAAATTGTTAAACTGGCAAGATTAAATGACCATCTGATAAACACTAATTGTTTTGCTTGATATCAGGGTCTAACAGCCTAAGGTTTTCTGACAATAATAAATTATATATTTAAAACATATTGTCTTAAGCAGTCATTTATTTGCAGTGTGATATTTTTAAAATATACTGCAATGAAATAGTTTATTGGACCTATACGCCAGTGAATTACTGTAAATTTCTGTACAACTGGCCTCCCAGTGCCCATGAAAACTATATGTACAGTAATTGTAACTGTACATAACCTGGAGTCATTGCAACTCTCTTTAAATTAATTGCAAGTGTGATGTCGCCATCTAGTGCTGATGAGCTATAACTACACACTGAGTTTATAATAGCTGGAAATTGTTCGCATGTTTTGAAGCGTATATACGTTTAAGGGTTTTAGAAAAATATATGTTTGGAGCCCTTAAATGTTGAAATTATTATTTTTGCGTTTTGAAATATGTATAGGTAAGAAATGCTTAACGTGTGTAACTTTTAAATATGAATTTTGCAAAGAAATATTCAACATATTTGTAATTAATAACAATTATCCAACATAATTATTATTAGTAGTACCTGAATATAAGGACCAATGTTTGAAATGTTTAAATAGCTGTTTTTATGATACACTTTTATTTCAGATTGAAGAAACAATTGTCTATAATACTGGGTGTGACACAGGAAGATGCGATGAGTCCTAAACAGCATTTGCGACTCCATTTCTTTAATTATAAACCAAAGAAATGAGAAATTATCATTTATTAAGGGATTACAATTTAGTTTTGTACTGATTTGAACGCAGCCCTTCACTGTCCCTCCCTACCCGCACAGCAGCATCACCCCCTATGTAGAAAGCCAGCAAGGTTTGAGGACACAGCCCTGATATCTCTTCATTCATTCAGTGAATGGTTGCTCTCTACAGGAGCACGACAAAGGCTTTGGCTTGGAAAGAGGGATGATCTGATGTAAATAAAGGCGAGAGGAGAGAGCCAGCAGCCCATCCTCCCCACACAGCATCACTCGAGCGGGACCACAGCTCACAAAGAAGCGCTCATGAGTCTCTCCTCCAGCCGGCGTCCTCTGGATAAGATGAGCAACCATTAACCTGTGCTTTCATATCTACTGCTGTCATCGGATTTATAAACGCGCAAAGTAAGACAAATATCTGTATTTGAGACAAGATGCACCATGTCATAGCTGCATAATTGCATTTATTGCTGCATTCATGTCAGTTTTATTAATAGCCTTGATATAAATGATGCTTTAGGTGTGTATCATTGTGCATCATTTGGGCGTGTTTAACTTATTATATATAATCATTTTAGTTAATCTTATCATTTGAGACACAAATGGGACTATAGATCGTGCAATATAACAGTATTGGCATGTTGCAAAAATGCCAATAAATGTCGCAACTTGATTTATTTTTCCACATGCACTTACAGAAGATTAAATCGGATGTTAAAATGGAACTGGAGCATTTTGATGAACGGGACAAAGCACAAAGATACAACCGTGCGGGTTCACGGGCGAACGGCCTGCCCAGCCCCACGCACAGCGCGCACTGCAGCCTGTACCGAACCCGCACCCTGCAGGCGCTCAGCTCCGAGAAGAAAGCCAAAAAGGTCCGCTTCTACCGCAACGGGGACCGCTACTTTAAAGGCATTGTGTACGCCATCTCCAACGACAGGTTCAGGTCTTATGAAGCTCTGCTGGCGGACCTCACCCGCTCCCTGTCGGATAATGTGAATCTGCCTCAGGGTGTCCGGACCATCTACTCCATGGATGGAGCCAAGATCACCAGCATGGAGCAGCTGGTGGAAGGTGAGGATGGATGTTTGTGGACTCATCGGTGGTTTATAAACATGTGTTTTGTATCTGGTTCAACTTGGTTAGGCCACATGAAGGACTGATGCGGGTTCAGATAGACACGTGGGTTGAGTTTGTGTTCACACCAGATACTGTAAGAGACTGGAAATAAACTTATTCTATGAAAAAAGATACCCATAGTTTTGAGTTTAAATCAATATATTGTGTTATATAGAAAAGATGGTCAAAGATAGATACCTTCAGCTTTCATTGTCTGTGAGCAGATACTTTGAGATCTTTGTCATTTGTAATAGATTTGAAAGCCGGATCATTTTAAAATGCTCATGAATGTTTTACACCTTTGCATCTGTTTGCCACTCCCTTCCTCTCAGTGTGAAACAATAAATAAAAGCTTAACTCATTAAATATAAATTTGTCCTTCACTTAAAATGACTCTGGGTTGAATTTGAATAAAATGCACTGTGGGTTTCCTGTTGTGTAGAACAAATTCCTTATAAAGTCTACCGGATTCTGGAATTGGAGGCTCTTTTAGTTTTGTTTATTTGTGTTGTTTGTCCATTATATGTTACAGGGGAGAGCTATGTGTGTGGATCAATTGAGCCTTATAAGAAAATGGAATACACCAAGAACGTCAACCCCAACTGGTCGGTGAACGTCAGGACCGCCGCGTCCGGCCGGGCACCCACCTCTCTGGGTAGCGCCAAGGCAGATTCTGTAGAAACCAAGGATAACAAGGATTTCATCCGGCCCAAACTGGTGACCATAATCCGTGGTGGGGTTAAGCCTCGGAAGGCCGTGCGGATCCTTCTGAACAAAAAGACGGCCCACTCCTACGAACAGGTTCTGACGGACATCACCGATGCGATCAAACTGGACTCAGGGGCGGTCAGGAGGTTATACACAGTGGATGGTAAACTGGTAGGTGCAGTTTGATGTTATTTAAGTCTGTTGAGCTATTCTGAAATGTATCATTGACTGCAGATCATTAAATTGGAAGGATGATTTTTAACATCAGCTCAACAAGGTGTGTCTTGAGTGACCTGGTTTCTTCAAAGGTTCCTCTTGCTTCATGATCTCTGGGTCAGCCTGTTCTTCTCCTAGACTGTAGGACAAACGGAAAGTAATGTCCTCACTCACTCTCTCTCTCTCTTTCTCTCTCTTTCTCACTCTCTCTCTCGCTCTCTCTCTCTTTCTCTCTCTCTCTCCTGCTCATTAACCTGCTTTTCTTGCTCATTTAAAGGAGTAGTTCATTTTAAAATGAATGCATTATTAATATACATTATTGCTTTCTTGTAAGAATGACATTCAAGCATTTTTTACATTTTGTAACGTTTTTAAAATGTTCCACTAACAACGAAAGACAATGGTTTTATATAATATATGTAACTTTAAAAATACGTCCTACTAACATTTCTAAAAGACCCTTTTTCATAACTTTGAGTTGTCTGGTGTTAACTGTTAGTTGCTCAGGGGCACAATGATCAAAGTTTATGACTCGGTTTGAACCTGCAACCTTTGGGCTTCAAGTTCAGATCTTTAACCATTAAGTCACACTAACTTATTCTCAGTATTCAGGGATTTAATGGTTGCTGTTGTCTTGCTAAGAAATAAATGACAGTGAATGATTTGTATATAAGTTGCTATATAAGAGCGAGTGAGGCTGATATAGAGAAACAGAGTATCAGATGGAGACAGTCATGTGGTTTGGCACTGACTGGGTTCGGTGACCTTTCTGTGTCTCCACAAGAGTCGAGTGATGATGTGACAAACTGTCACCAGAGCATTAAATGCATTAGCCTCCGGTGGCTTTATTTTTACTCCGTTTACACCCAATACAGAGACAGATGTAAGTACTGCATGCAGGACTACAGCTGCGACATATATAACTGCAGATGTGCAGGTAAAATACAAAATGCAACTTTAAGATAAGTTCTCTTTTAGTATTTATGAGTATTGATATATCAGTTATGAGATTATAGCATTGAGCAGTAACATGTTGCTTGGCCGACTGACTCTCTCTCTTGTTTCAGATTAAAAACAATCCACCAACAGTCTTGTCAATGGATAATAAATGTTGTTTGTTTTCAATCATTTTGCGATATTGTGCTAAAACATGTTTAATTCATGTTTAATTTTAGCAGTGTTTGTGTGCTGTATATCTGTTTTGTTATCATCAGATTGTTACATTTACATTTATTCATTTGGCAGACGCTTTTATCCAAAGCGACTTACAGTGAATTCAAAATATACATTTTTATCAGTACTTGTGTTTCCTGGGATCGAACCCACAACCTTTGCACTGCTAACTCAATGCTCTACCAGTTGAGCTACAGGAACACTTTTATTGTACTATGTATTATATTATGCATATACTGTCATTATCAGTTTTTGACTACCATGTTCTCTTTATCTCAGAATTATCTATTAAAAAACTGTGAATTATTCATTTGGGCCTTTAAAAAAACTATATATTATTTTAATAACTAAACAAATCTAGTAATCCAGTAATTCCAGTTTGGAATTTTCACATATTCCCTCCGATTCCAATTACACATAGGCCACTCCCCTCTCTTTAATATCTTTTTCAAATCTCTGTCGGTTTCTATGGCAATGTGGTTGCTTAGCAACAGCCTCTGGGCAGGAGGGGTGCAGTCGTGGTGGATGCTGAGGATTCGAGTGAAACAGGCCCCTCACATGTGGCATTACACATGACTGTTTATTTAATGTTGTAGAAACATTAACTGCATCCCTCTGAAAACTGTGATGATGGGAGAATTGATTTCTGGATCAATTTGTTGTGCATTTACAGAATAATGCATGACAGCATGTCTGTAGCCTTTAAATGTAAAAACACACTCAATTTTCAGCATTTTCACACAGTCAGAAGTCTAAAACATGCACCAAAATCTTACAGATACATTTACACTTGGTCAGTTAACAGATGGTTTAGGTTTGAAGGAAGTATTGAAAGCACTATTAGTCAGTTTACCCTTCTGGAAAATTTTGCATAAGCTGGAGATTGTGTTTTGGAACATAAAAACTGGTTTAGCTGGTCCAAAGTTCTCATTAGCTAATGCAAGCTGGTAAACCATCCTGGATCGGCAAATTACCAACTTAAACCAGCTAATGGATAGCTCAGACCAGCCAGAAACCAGCCACTATGTTCCAAAACCCAACTTATGCTGGATTTTCCAGCAGCAAGGAAACATTTTCCAGATGTTTCTTGAAGAACGTGGAGGACTGAGGAACAGTCTGTGGAAACACTTAGTCAGAGGAACATTGTGCTATAAATTGAACTTTCATAATCAATGGAAACAGATCTTGGCCTGAGTTTTTGCTTCCTGTCCCTTATCTATCCCTCTTCAAAGTGGAGGTCTCCTCTGAGCTGATACAGGCTTTGAAAGGTTGTTTGAAATGTTGGTTATCTGTGGACAAGCGTTTATCAGGCTGTTATGATGAGTCACACCACTCTGAGCTTCTGGTTTAAGTGCTTCAGATGGAGAAGTCTGACAAATCTGTAATGCTTTAGTCTGATGGATCTTCTGGAGATGGACCTGCTCATGGTAGATCTCCACCT
>JAZGTK010002464.1:0-31745 GCA_036877625.1 Ambastaia sidthimunki | reverse complement strand
TGCTTTTAAACTGAGGAAGTGTTGGATTGCTACTCAAACTCTCTCTTCTTCTTCCCGTACACCAGCCAGGCTACAGCAGACTGAGGTTTTATCACTACCCCACTCTCAAATCCCCCTCTCCCCTCACAAAGCCGAGTAATAAACTGCCTCTTTTTGAACTGAGCTATAGGTGTATATCTTGGAGAGAAAAATGGAAGATTCAGTCCACAACATTAAAGACTCACTGGATAGATGGTGTTTGTATGGAGGCAGAGAGAGTCACACATTGATGCTGTGGGAAAATGTGTTTATATCTATGCGTTTGGGTTGGGCTTGGATCTCAAATAGGAGAATATAAGTCTGCAGCCTCAAAATTAAGGTTTTTCAATGGTTCCTTATAACCATTAAATTGTATAATTGTCCTTCCTGTTTAGATTCAGCAAAGAGTCTGTTTTAGTGAAGAGTCAGTTATTGCTGTATAGGATTCTTGTGTTGGTTTTATGGTCTTATCTTTGCAGATAAAAAAATGTATTAATGCTGTGATATAGGCTTTCAAAAGCAGGATGTTGGTTTCTGGTTTAATTAAAGGAATTTTGTATGTAGCTTAATGTTGATTAGCCCTGACAATAACTTTGACTCATGCCTCAGTTCTTACAGAAGGCAAATACAGTAATGCACTTACAGTGGATGTACCCGATATTAAATACAGGCTGTGTTGAAAATACAGCAAGACGCAAGAGTAGTGTGAAAGAATCGCTTGCTGACCTTGACTGTGCAACAACATTCAAACTCTGACGTGTGAAGCCAAAGAAAAAGACTTTTAACATCCAAACCTGCTGCATATTCAATTATTAAAAGGATTCTGTTAAGCGTTCCTGGAAAACTCTTCAGACGTTTCCTGAAAATTGCAATAGTGGGCATAGGAAGATTCTTCCAGCAGTGAGGTAGAATTCATGTATTTTTGCTAAAGCACTTATATGCTTTACATTTTTGCTTTTAAACCATCAAATTGCATGACCCTGTATATACATATAAGACACTAAACATAGATAGATGAATGGATGGATGGATGGATGGATGGATGGATGGACAGACAGACAGAATGTTTTTGTAATAATCTGAGGAACAATTCAAAATTATTTTGATAAGGTTCTTAATTCCACTTGTATTGAACCTGGAACTTTGCTTCAAAGCACAAGAACATAGATTACTTTCTGAAGAACTAGAGAATAAGATGTCTCAGACTCTTTTGGTTGTAATTGGAAGCGTTTGGCTTTGTTGTAGCAGTCATGTTACGAATCTCTAAAATGCAGAGACATGTCAGATTATTATCATCCTCAATTTATTAATAATATATCAAAATGTCAATAAGAGACAAAAAACTGCACACGCATCCACTAGATAATTTCTAAATTATCAAAGATCAAAGTCTCTTCTTTGACACTGCTTTTAAAATTTGATTTATAACTACAACTGGCATCTTGTTGCAACCACAAAGACTAGAACCTGATGGTCTTTGTAACCTCACTGATGAGGGAAAATCTACATTTGAACTTGAAATATTTCCAAGGCATGATCAAAGAAAACAGCGACTTTGTGAGTTTTATCACTGTGAGAATGTGATTATTAAAAACCTTGAATTTTCGTATATTAGTAACGTCCTTCGACAAAGACACCAGCTTATAAAACATACATCACAGAAACCCTTTCAAAGGTCAATGCGAATTAAAGAGGAAAAAGTTTGACCAAGCCAGAGATGTGAGGGCACATCCCTTGTACCCCTTATTAATGGAACTGGACCACGATCAGAGTTAAAACCCTGAACCGTATCTGATAATACAGCTCCTGCATACCTTCTGATTCCTGAGTCCATTTACTCCAGTGAGCTATTAATACATGTGTATGTAATTTCTGCAAAATCCTTTACCTTTGTCTTGATCTCTATCCCCGGGAGATGTTTGAAAACCAAGAACGTGTCTCCAGACGCAAGACCTCGGCCAAGGCTTAGCGTTCAGTCTGCAAGGGTCCGGCGGTCTCCTTATCCGACAGTTCAAGGAAAATACTAAATTTGATATAATTGTATTTCTCTTTCCTTTTTAATTCGCTCTCCCTTTGGAAGTCCTCAATCTGGGTCAAGGGCGCAAACAAGAAAAGCAGTTGCCTAGACAGCTATAACATAACGTTCCCATTAATGTACAGCACAATGCAAATAACCTTAATTTTGCTCATATGTGAGAAATGCCCTGTCTTATTTTTATTCACCCCTGTAACCCCACACAAAATAAAAGTTTTTCTTCACCAACATACTGTTCTTTCCTTGTCTTTTCAAAGTCAAAAAGAGTAACCGGCCTCCACACCTCTGTAGAGGAACCAATTGGTATTCATAAGTGCACCAGGCCTGTGTGTTTTGTGATAGAAAGTGTTTGTCATGTATTTGAGAGTAAACTTTACCATTTCTTACCAACTTCTAGTTCTGAGCTATCTCATGGTTTTTCCACAGGCTTTGAGCAGCAATAGAAGGAAAAATTAAGTGCACATCTCTGAATTTGCTAATAAGAGGCCATCTCTGTTTATCGTGTACAGTGTGTTCAGTTGTGTGCGAGCGATTTGCTGTTACAGTAGTGTACTTTTGTTAATTGAAGACACAGCCTAACAAAAATAAAGTCAGGCTTTAGTCAGGCAATACTGCGATTTTGACACAAACCATTTCAGATATGAACGTAATATTATTCATAGTTGCTGTGGGTTCTTTTGTTTGGAATTATTAAAGATCATTTCTATTCATGATATCTCTCCAAATTGTCCTTGAGAGAGAAAGGAGATTACGGCTGATCGGTGACCTGTGGCTTGTGAATAAGCATGGAAGAAACAATTGCAACTCTATTAAAAATAAAAAAACACTTTTGACTCACAGGGGCCCCAGAGTGAGTAATGGACCTGTTAAAAAAACTGAAATATAAATAAATGTCATTGTGTCTCACTGTTTTCTTGTATTTTATTATATGTCCTAGACTGTTCCTTCTCATGTCAGCTTCATCTAATATAATAAACTTTTATAATATAAAGTTAACAGTCTTATGTTCAAAAAACAAACAATATGAAAATATTGTGGTACTTCATTTTGAATAACTAAAGAAAGAAATTAGAGCAATGATTAGAGTTTTTATTTCTGTGAACAGTGTATTGAGAAGTTAAATGTAACATTCGGTTTTGTAATGTTAGGAGGTACACAGACATGCCTCTAAATATGAAACCTTGTTTGAACAAAACACTTTTGAAGAAACAAGGAGAGCTGAGCATTGATCTCTCCACTGTCGAGACCAACCAACAGGCTTTGACCTTTTCAGGAAAGCTTTGGTGATTTGCAGAAAAGGTTTTTGTTCTGTTTTCTGTTAGCCTGTTTTAATAAGTTCTCTTTCCACTGGGTGCTGTACAAATTATGTTAACTAAAACGAGATAAGGACAATAAGAAATGTTTGCTATTGTAGCAATTAAAGTAAATTGTGTACTATATAAATAACTATATATACTGTATAAATATTTGACACAAAATATCTTATGCTGGACAATTTGCTGTTTACCTTGTAGTCTATACAGATAACTAAAGCAACCATGATGCTAGGGTGTTGTAAGTGGCTCACACAGTATTGCTAGGTGGTTGCTAGGGCGTTGCTTGGTTGTTGCTTGTTTGCTAAAGGCCACCTCAAAGTTATGCTGTTATATTACTATATGGCTTAGGTGTGATTAGTCGGTGAGTTTAATATATTTGAATACATTTTGCAACAGTGCTTCAACAAAGAGAACTGAGTAGTACAACCCTCTCCAAGACGTTTCGTCTTTAAAACCATTCGTTTAAAGCCCGCCACATTAAACAGTAAATGATACAATCACGATTGGTCTTCAGATTGCCTGTTGTGAGCATAAGTTTCATAAGTTTCATAATTATGCAGAATCCGCAGGTTTCTGACAGTTTGTTTTGCAGTTTGTTGCTGCACGTCTGCAAAAATGAGGTGAAACTGTTTGATGTCGTGAACTAGATGTTGCACACGCTCAATTCTTATTTAAAGCAAGCAGTCGGGTTACATTGAAGCGCATCCTTCTGCATGTATCTGTGAGCTTTAAGTTTTCTGCAATACAGTTTTATAGTTAATTCCCCCAGTGCTGTGTGCAGGAGTTTACGGACTGATGAGAAACTACAAGCTGAGACTTTGATTTTTAGAGCTGCTTTACTGAGGTGATTGTGGTCAGTCTATTCCTCCTCATATTGTCTCTGTTTGTGACACAAATGACATATTGCCAGTGTCTGTAGTAATGACAGTTTGTTGACACCTGTTTCTTAGGCCGTATGCATAAATTAGCCGAGATTAGACTCGAGGGTCAATCTCCTTACATTACTGTGACATTCCACTGACAGGCATGACCCCTGATAGATGATACTTTGATCTCGAACAACGGTTCAGACCTTGAAGCGAGAGCAGGGAGAAAATCAATCCTTCTTTCCAGCAATCAGCTGTAGCTCAGACAGCTAATGCAAACCATAATGACCTTGTTCGGAGATAAGCACAGGAGAAAGAGTGAGACGGAACGAGACAAAGAGCAGGAGGGAGACCGAGATGAAAGCTCGCAGTAGCTGACGGCAGTGGCTGGCGAGAGCCGATACAACAGAGTTCAAACTGATTAGGGCCTTCTGTAAAGGTCATCGTCCGATTGATTGAAAGTTGAATTTTCTTGCAGTGGCCGAGCCAACTAACCTTTCACTGCTTTGGTGAGAAAACTTTCACGTTTTTTTTTTCACTTTTTCAAAAGAGTGGCTTGTCTTTTTTTGTTTTTTAAGCAGCAGTTTCCACAATCCTGTATGTGCCTCTTTTGACACAGCCTGGCACAAACCATGATTTTATTCTTGCTATAGCTTGTCAGTGGAAGGCGGTATTAAAAGCAGTACATTTGTGTATGCCCCTGCAAACAAGATAAGCTATCAGTCTTTTTTCTTGTGAATTGTGTATAAATTGTGTTTATCTGCTAAAAGTTTGTCTTATCAACTGAAACCACTACTAAAAGTGCTTCTATTTTACACTCTTCTTTAATTTCATACAAACTTACTTATTACAAATTATATTGTTAGCATGGTTAAGCCAGACTTTTAGACCCCCAACAGCCATCATCTCACAACTGAGGCAACCGTTAAAACAAACCTATAAAACAAACACACACCTATGATTCTTCAAAGCTTTATTTCCACCCACAGGAGAGAATCGATCCCCAATCTTTCATCCAAATCTAATGTTTAAGACATAGCGCCCTGCCACAGCTATTAGATTCCTCCTCTCCCCCATTGCATCATGGGACAGCTGACAGCAATACTGTAGCTCCACATTTAACCCGCAATCCCTAATGAAGACAGATTATCATTATAGTTTGATTATGTAAGAGTGTGAACACGACGCTGGTCGCCGGTACCCGAGCGCCTTGAGCTTTCCACAGGGCAGAACACGGAGACTAATGGCGACCTTTAGGTGGCCTAACAAAGCGAATGGAAGAGAATTGCTTCTGTCAGCTTCTGTTTTGCCACCCACATATACTCACATTAAAAGAGAAGGGGACAGCTAGACACAGTCCTTGAGAGTCAGGGTGAGGAGAGGGCTTAAGACCTGAATCGAATTGAATTTTGCTTTCACCTCAGAGAGAAAGGGCCGTCTTGATTCATAGAGTTGACGGTAGACTGACAGCTAAATTGGGGCATTTGTTCTGCTGATGATGTAGATGGTATTCCCTGAGCATATAGAAAATAAACAGTATGGAAGCTAACGTTTTTCCCAGTCGTTGATAGATTACATCACGCTTTGAAAGCCCCTTCAGACTGTGCGGTCAAGAGGATGAAATAAGTTTGACGCCCCACTTTTGGATGTGAAGTGAGATATGCTCATGGCATCTACAAAAACATCTCAACCTGGGTTAAGGGGTTGGTGCACCCAAAATTGAAAAATCTGTTATCATTTACTCACCCTCATGTCACTCCAAAACTGTTTGACTGGCTGTCTTAAAACACAAATGGAAAATCTGAAACTTCTGTCTGGCTTTAACAGCAGCCATTTTACAAATAAAGTGGTCACTATATGCCTAAATGTATGTAAAATACAGTGATAACATTCTGCTAAACAACAGAAGTAAGTCTGTTTTGATGCAGGTTTGAAATAACACAAGGGTGAGTAAAAGACAACAGGTGGTTTATTTTAGGTGAATTTTTATTTGGTATTGGTTTCGAAACCTCATGCTGAAAGTTAATTTATCCCCATTACATAAAAAGTCTCTCAGTTGGTCGTGGCACAAGAAAATCAATAGCTATATTCTGTTTTCATTCATAAACTGAAGTGTGTGTTTGTTAAATGCTCCTGTGTTGCTCTTTAGCCTGCATCATTAGGGATGAGATCTTTTGTGTGTGTGTGTGTGTGTGTGTGTGTGCATGTAGCCTAATTCATCCCTTATTCTCGCACTTTTTCTTTCATGCCCGCTGGTAATGTGAGAAAAACGACAGCTTGGGGTCTGATCAAATTGACCTCGATGTTAATGAGGTTCCTTGAGATAGACTGTCGTCTCCGGCGTCCGCTAGCACGCGCACACGCCTGACATCCTTGCCCTGTCAACGGCACCCCACTTACCTCTGTCAGTCTGGAGAGCACGTCACAGTACACTCTTGTCACACTCATTAGTCCAAGCCAAGAGATTTACAACCCCTTGATGTATCCCACAATCCCCGGCTCACATCTGCTCCATTTGATCTGTCATCATAAGCCCTTCTCCGACATACTTTTTCCATGGCTGTTCAAGGCACACTTGAAACGCATTATTTGAAAACAAATTTACTGTCATCTTTAGACCGAGGGTCAAATATCCTCAGACGCTCTCTGCCTCTTTAATACAAGATGGTTTCCAATAAAACTGTCATCCAACACTGGTGTTTAAAAAAACACGTTTTCTTTTTTTAAGTTACGAAGTCATCTTGTCGTTTCAAACTTCTCAAAAGCAACGTCATCTTGTTATTGACTGCCATGATTACAGGGCCACGTATGTTTGGGAGTATTTGAAGAGATTTCTGCTGAACCTTTGAGTTCCACCTATAACCCTGAGGACAACAACACTGTAATCTCAAATGACATTCACTGAATGCTCTCCAGAGAATCATCCATTTGAAAGAAAGGTTCATGTGTCTGAAATGGATTTTCTCAGAAGTAAACTAAAGCTATATATAGATTTGTAGGTTTATTTATTGAATCTGTGAAACACATGTCCAGGTTACTCAAAACTCAAAAGACAGTTAGTAGTTTACAAAAGTACAATGAAGCCTTTTTATGACCTTTACATTTTTCTTGCTTTTTGATATTTTCTTGACAAAAGTAAAATGTAATTTTTTTATTTTAAAATATTTTTGAACATACAGTAATGATATTCCCATCCCAGCTTGTGTGGAGACAACTGTAAGACATGAGTTGATTTAGCAGCCTGACATAGGAACATTGTCAGCCAATGACGTGAGTCTGGGGCGGGACTATCGGTTTTGTCTGACCAATGGAAGATGAGACATAATGTATAATTTGAAAACAGTTATACAACTTAAATAGTTGATGCTAGTGGCACAAAAATAAATACTTTAGCTTTAAACCTGACTTCTGAAAATGTGCCTTATTTAATGCCACTTATACTTTTATTTTTTATTTTTGGGGTGAAATTTGAGCTGAATGTGTTTTTGCATGCAGGTATGCAAACATCCTATCATTGCATTCAGACAAAATGCAGTGATTAGACAAACATTTAATGGTCCTGCACCTTCCACAGAAGATATATATTTATATATAAATCCATAAATACATTTGGTCCAAAGTGGCCCATAAATATATTTGGACCACTTTACTTAGAGATTGCTATCAGAATATGAAGAGACATTCAACCAGCATAACAAAAAATGTTTCTGATAAAGATTGCCTTTCACATAAAACACACTCCAGCACTCTTGATCACTCGTCTTCATGCTGTAACCCTTACATATCAAATATATTACAGCCTAGACCTGGAGAAACTTACCCACAATCCTTCACGTCTGACATTTTGCCTCCTGACCATAACATCCAAGATGCTTCACAGGATGCCTAAAGCATCAATGCACCCGCAGAACATTACCAGCCCTGGCAACAATTTTCGGGACAGAACAAGTCAAGTGTGTAAAGTTCAGCAGAAACATCAGAGAAAATAAACCTGCCCAATGACATTTTAATCAGAATGGCCCCGCCATGTAAAAACAACATTGTTGACAGAGCTGTGAAATTTATTTATTGTGCTGTATGTATTGGTGTACAGTGTCGGCCAAACTACCTATTGTTACGTGGACGACAAATGAATGTTTTCTTGTACGGTTGAAGGTCAAAGGGAAGCGTATTTGGTAAAAGTCATTTGTTGTTGGTAGCCCTGCCTTGACTGTTTTCAAAGTTCAAACTACAAACCGAAATGTTTAGTTATTATTGATTTAAAAACGTTAATTGTGTTAAAAGTTAATTGTGAAACTACAAGAAAATATTTTTGCTTATCTAAAGTTTCCGCTAAAAAATTTCTGTTACGTGCCTTTTGAACTCTGTATCTAAGAAAAATGAATGTGTTTGTGCTGTAATTTTAACAAATATTTTTCTGAAATATGATCTAGGCACCTAAACATAAAAAATATTCTTTTTTTACACAAGGGCAAGAAAATTAACAGGATGTTAATTAACAGAAAAGTGATTATGGAAATAAAGAGCTAAAGTTCACCGTCACACAGAGAGGGACTGCGAGAGAAGATGTCTTTAACTTGGTTAGTTTTGATATCGTTGGTAACCATTATTTGAAATGTTGATATTATTATATGGATTTCTGGAATTTCATCATCAGAATGGAATGTTTTAGGATAAGACAGGCCACTATAAATCAAAATACATCACAGATTTAATTTAATCCTTTACTAATACTTGATGTTTTGAGCTTTTGGTTAATAAAATTAAGTCTCTTCCTGTAGGATGAACATCCTGTTTGGTTAAGGGATTTTTCAAAAGATTAACAGGATGGAAAAAGATATTGAGGCTGATTACCAATTAAAATAAAATTCCCAAAAGCATGCTTTGTAGGAAACATTTTATGTGGAGAAAACAAAAAATAAACATCTGGAATATTTCCAAATAAATAGCCAGCTTTTAATTTCACAAGTTATAAAAGAAACATTTTTAAAGCAGCACTCGGGGACAAGGCAAAATGGCAACATCTGCCCAAAACCAAATAGTGAAATAATTTTCATCCTTATGGTCACTTAATAGATATATATTGGGATAGAATAAACTAACTATTTTAAAAAACATCTATGAAAAATTTTAAGTTTATTATTTTATTCAGTGGAATTTTATTCAGCATGGATGGATGGATGGACAGATGGAGAGGCAGACAGATGGATAGATGAATATCTCTTTCTCTGCACTTGGGCAGTCAGTGCAGATGACACTGTAGTCATCAAGCCTCTTGGCTCTTGGCCGTTTTTTGGCCTGTGTTGAGCATCAATCATGAGCTCTCAAAGGGGGTCGTACCCGCGCGCACTTCCATCAGTCAGCCTGTACCGCTCACCAGCAGAACATTGTAATGCACTCTCAAAGTCAGACGTTCCGATCGCAGGGAAGAGAAGGAAAAATGCATGGGAAGATATACAGGATGACAGATTATGCACAAAACTCATAATATAAACATAATTACGGTTGCCGTGTGGCACGTGCGGTCTGTGACATTTTGACGCAGGGTTTGCTCATCGTTGTCCGTCTGTAAGAAAGCGCAAAATGCACGGGGAGCAAAATCTAAAATACCAAAGAGGTGAGAAATGGACTTTGAAATAAGAGACAGAGAGAAAGAGAGAGTAAATCTACCGTTTTTAATAGCACATCTACTATCCTTGTCACGGAAGCACTTGTAGATGCAGAAATAAAGCTTTCAAAGTGACAGCTCAGATGCACTCTTCTGTGGTAAAGGCCAGAATACTGAAAAGCACAATACGTCTGGAAAGATGTTTTCCATCTGGCAGAGTAAGACAGCCCTTCCACTTTAATTTAACTGCCTGGGGGAATTGTAGCTTAGAAGATAACGCATCTGTATGCTCGCGGTGGGCTAACGTTAAAATCTTCAGAATTGAGGATTTTAGTGCAGCAAAGCATGCCAATGTCCTCAAGGGTGATCGGTATCTTGCTAACTACGTCGTTGATGGTCTGATACGAAGATAATGACACATGATTGCGATATAAAACCCCCGTCGGCTAGGACACGGCTGCACGCTAAAAGCGGCGTGTTTTCTGTGGATGTACTTTGTTAAGATTAAAATGTTGCTTTATTTATTTATTTTTGGCCTTTTGCTACACTCATTGATATTAAAAGATAACAGGAAATGATTGGAAAAAGAACTGAAGAAAATTGGCATCAGGAAATGTTGCAAGCCAAATTCGAAACCGTGCTGGCTACATTAGCACCACAGTTCAATGTGTCAAGTTGTAGTTTTTTTACTTTTTCATTGCGTTTGTCTTTTTGCTATTTTGACACTATGAAGTAAAATATAGGCTTGAAAAGATTTCTACTGCCATACAGAATATACAAAAAGAAATTGGCTAAAATATGAATGGACTTTATAAGATGAATTTTCATCCATCCAAAAGAATTAGGTATTCAGGTTAGTAAAACAAAAGTTGAATAAGTAATACGACTGAAACCGCCCAATTCTGTCAGGCCTTTCAGTTTCTGTGTATGATGTGCATCAGACATTTGGCGAATGGATTGTGGGTGTTCCAACAGAGTCTCATATTCCCATTAATATGACAAAAATGAGAAACGTGATGTGCAATTTTATGCTACTTCCCAGCAAAATACCAGCTAAGCTGTTTTAGCCTAGTTAGCATCAACGCGCTGGTCCCGACTGTCCTATTAGCTTCTGCTGATCCTTCATTTTTCTAATCGGTGGAGGCTTCCAAACACAAATCTGACAGTAAGTATCGCTCGCTCCTCACCTCTTGGCTGATGGGAATACATTTTTGTATTCAATTACAGCAAATGACTGGAGTGGATCGATACACGCTGTCTGTTGTAAAGAGCATTCTTCAGTCCCTGTGTTCATACAACACACCTGGCATTCGAATGACTTCGCACCATTTGTGCGGCCGCCTCTCTCTGGGGGAAGATTACGGCTTGTGTCATTTTTGCGTGAAAACAGTTTCGGGGGAGGGTGCAACAGATCAATAGGTGTTGGGTGTCTAAACGGATCGAAATGGGCTAAATGTTCCCATTTGTATCCAGACAACAGCTCTGTATCCACTGTGGAGAAGCGCGGCATTGATCCAATAAAGAGAAGCCAAACTGGACTCTGGAGTCATTTTATTCCGATCTGTAATTTTGGACATGATTGGTTGTAGGTTTAGCAGGAGATGAGGGAGGTTGTGGAGGTCAACTTAAGTCATGCAGACAGATCGGGACATTAGCAGTGGAAGTGTACAGAGGTTGAGAATTCAGGACCTTTTGAAAGCACTGATGTCATTATAATCAATAACATTCGCTTTCTGTGAGTCTGAATTAGGGCTAGCTGTTTATCATTTTTATTATTATTGATAGTTATTGTATAAAAATTCATCCTGGTTTATCTAACAAATGATTAGCCGAGTTTGAAAATATATAGTTTAGTACATCCCTATCCACGATAAAAGATTTTGGTTAAATTGTATATAGCCTCTAGTGTAAGTGTATGTTTGTCTGATTATGATGTGCTCAGACAAACATATTTGTTTTAATGTTTGTCTGTTAATGCATTTGCAGAGGTTCAGTGTACTGTGAATGGACTGAAAAGCCTTTCTGTAGATTCTGCTGCTTTTTAAGGCCTGTCTGTGCTCTAAGCCATTTTGAACTTCCAAACACCACAGGAATGCAAAACAGGTCCTTCTGCCAGAGAGGTGTGTGTGTGTGTGTGTGTGTGTTTCTAAACTGGATATGGAGGTGGCACTGATGTAGAGGGACTTGTGTGTGTGTGTGTGTGTGTGTGTTTCTAAACTGGATATGGAGGTGATGTAGAGAGACTTGTGTGTGTGTGTGTGTGTGTGTGTTTGTGTTCGTCAGTGTGTATTTCACAGGCACTCTGACCAAACTGTCTCGCCGCTGAGAGCAAATGGCTATTCCTGCGCTCTCACCCCTCCACTTTTCTTCATTTGACTCTGATTAGCTTTGATAATGTATCTGTGCCGTTTCGCGGCTAATAAAAGAGAGAAGGGTGGCTGAGGGAATGGGGGTAATGGGGTCTGAGCGCCATGACTGAGAAAACACACTGACAAGCTCTCCAGAGAAACAGTCGAATCACAAGTGACTCATGGGGTGCCTCGTCTCCGTTCGGCTAAATGCAACAATTCTTTAGTCGATGTGACCAACCTGGACAGCTCTCAGCAGGTCTATCTGAGCTGCTGAGAAGAGCAAGACTATCTCAATGGGACTATATATCAAGCCTGATGGGGAACAGTGAATTTTGCCTTCAGGACAGGATGGAGTTCGTAGTTTTGAGGCTGAAAAAGGCATTCGCTTTCTCCTTTAACAAACGGGGCCGTCAGACTTATTGCTGTGCCAGGCCTTTGCTTTGAGGTGTAAATAACGGAGAAAAGTTTCACATTCGGTCCTCTAAGGCTAACAATGCTAATTGTAATTGACCACATTTCTGACTTACAACTACAGCCGTGTTGTGGTCGCTAGTGCGCATGCCCCAGCTAACTGCCCTGATGCCTTCAAAACTAGCTTGGATTTTAGCAAGGGCTGGGCAATATGATTGTATATAATGTGCAACGTTAGAAATTTGTCAAGCAGACAATTTTTGTGCAACTGCTGTAGAATTATCTAATCCTCTTTATGCTCATTTCACTGTTGAGCCAGTTTCTTAATGTGAAAACATAATATAACATTCTTTTAACTGATGCCAGCTTATTCTTTATTTGTTATGAATAATATTTCTTGCATTATATGGTATGTCCAAATTAGTTCTGAAAAAAAACAAACATTAAATAACTATTTAATTTGTACTGAATAATCAAATGAATCAATAAAAAGTTAGTATTGCTGCTTATGTATGTAGCATTTCATAATTAAATATATTCTTTTTTTATTGTTCTTTTTTTGGGGGGCAAATGTAATTAATTGCAGCAAACACTGTACATACACAATACAGTATAGTGTAGTATAGTATAGAACAGTATAGTATAGTGTATACATGTATATAAAAATATGCATGAGAATATATATATACATTGTGTGAGAATATATATTACATATACATATATATTCTCACGCTGCTCACCCCAAGTGGGAGCGTCTGTTTCTCCAATGAGGAAGTGATGCATTCTCACTTCTTTTCTTTGTGTTATTCCCTGAGTGTGGTGCACAAGCAGCAGTCTGAAACCACGGCTCCAACTGAGTCACAGAGAGACACAGAAGGGCCGTTGACAGCTTTATAAATGGCTTTCCCAGTTGATATATGTTCACCCAACTCCAGTCTAATTTCGTTTAAGTATTGTTTTGTTACTGTTGCTTCAGTCCATTTCAACAGCAGTTGCCTTCGTCTGCGAAAACATGTATTCTGCATAAAGCCGCAGGAGTCTCTGAGAAATGTATGAATACTGTAATTTATGGCCATTCAAAGTCCAAATGCATGTCAGAAGGACCATTTTTGTCCACAAGATAAAGTGTACAAGTAGTGCTTTATGTTGTAGTGCTAGTATGTGTTGTAAGCTTAAATATATTAATTGAAAATAAATTAAAATGCATTACAACTTGCATTGTTTGTTAATGTTAGTCAATTTTTGCAGTGCCATTATATGAAGTTTCTGGGGAAATAATTTTAGAACTAACTAAAGATTTTGTAACTGACGCACTTGGTCTACAATTATTTGCACCACAAAGCAACTAGAGTCTTAAATGGAGAGTATTTTGACAAGCCTCAGTCTTGTAGTTTGTGCTTGGTCTTACAAAGGCACGCCACACACAGAGAGGCAAGCCATTACTAAATGTCACCGAGCACCATGAGAACAAACCCAAAAATTGGAACAATTCAGAAAGAGGTCATTGTTTCCGCCCAAGCAAGCTCTGGAGCTCAAGCATAGAGCTGAAATGAGCGAACAGTCTCCGTCCCACTAATTCCCCTCTTTAATTAAAGCAGGCAAAAGCGAGAGCTCTTACAGCTGCCTGAGCTCTGAAGTGTTTTCATGTCTACGCCAATTACACCTTCCTTCCTAACGCTACATGAATGGTGTTTTGATTGGAGGGTAAGCCCTAGTATTAACGCCGGCCCTTTAAGAGGCCTCGCCGCCTTCTGCGGGCGCAGCGTGTGTCTTTTCCCGTTCCATTCAGATCAGAAGAAAGATGACGTTGAGCGACTGTTCCAATCTGTCCCTTCATGTGAAACACAGAAAGTGTCATGTCTTGGTTTTTTCTTTTTATTTTGAAGTCTGTTCTTTTCGATTTTGTCCTCTCTCACTCACGCTCCGAATCCACCGCAGTGCTTTATCCAATACGTGTTAGTTGTCTCGGGCTCGTGTGCCTTTGACAATTGCAAATGTAAAGTTCACAAGCGACTGCCTTTGCATATGCTCCTTCAAGGCCGTCCGTCTGATGCGGAGATGGCCGTGATAATTGAAATTCCACTATGTGCTTGAAGTAGCTCGCTCTCCCAGACGATCCGGGGATGGGGGGAGGTGGATCGATCGCAATAAAACCTCACTGTACAAAGGTGTTGCCACGGGCTGACCCGGGAATCCTGAAGTGATGCGATGCCCGGCCAAAAGAGGAAAGAGGGTGAGTGACACGTCTGCAGGTTGTGAATACGTTCATCTCCACAGTCAATAATGGCTTCTCGTGGACCCCTGAGATGAGAGTGTCCAATAACTCAACACAGTGAGTACCCCAGAAATACACCTTAAGCAAACAAAAAAACCTGGTGTTTCTGTAGCTCAACTGGTAGAGCATTGCGTTAGCAGCGCAAAGGTTGTGGGTTCAATCCCAGAGAACAAAAGTACTAATAAAAAATGTATACCTTGAATTCACTGTAAGTTGCTTTTGATAGAAGCGTCTGCCAAATGAATTAATGTAAATTGTTTTGGGATGTTTAGCAAATTGAACTTTCTCATAATGGTATTTCCAATCTCTTGGTTTGGCTGTTTCAGTTACTCGAGTTACTTCCAGATGCATAAAATGCTTTATAGAACTGATTTACTGAAGAACAGAGGTAAAAACTAGTTCCTGCTGGCTCCTGGTTTAGAAATCAAATGTTCAACAAGCACATACAGTTGAGGTGTCATACCATCCATACTGTGGGCCACGTAGTTTATTAGACAAGCAAACATGATTGTGTTCGTGAAGGTGCAAAGAGGCTGACAGATGTCACATTGTGCAGTGGCTTTGATTATAGCCTGCACCATCATGCCGGGCAGATAAGCAGAGCTTATGGGCTCTAAAACAATGAAACTCAGAGCCAGTCATCACTAATGGTTAGACAGCTAAATCAATGCAGAGAAGCTTTTATTGAATACAGTACAATACTGCAACATTTGTTCCAGCAAACTTGTTTGGCTGCACACTATCTTTAGTCCAGCTGAGATGATGGAGCACCATTAATCTGGTTCTCCGTGCCTTTACTGCTCTCTCGTTCACACACACTCTCTCTCTCCATCTTCCCTTTATCCCCCTTATCTTGGTGACTGTGCAACAACTAATCCCGAAGGATTTGATCCTAATGAATCTCATTGATTTGTTCTTGAGAAATGAGGAACAAGATGGAATGGGGTGTTTTGACACAAAAAATTAGATTCACCCTCAAGTGTGTTTTGGGCACCGTAAGCTTGAGAGGTGAGAGAGAAATTTGGAGTTCAGGTTTATAATTAGATTTTCCTCTTGTGAACTCTCAGCTAAGTCTTAGTGCTGTCTTTTCATAACCCCAGTACTAACCTTTTCCTTGAAGAACCGCCTTGCTAAACAAAGATCTTAAACAATTCTAAGCTGGCTAGCTGGTCTAGCTGGTCTGTCAGTCTGAGCGAGTTAATCTTCAGCTTTTGTAGCTGGTCTTTAGGCCTGACCAGCCGAAAACTGCCAAAATCCCTATAAACCAGCCTACAGAGCCCAGCTAGAACCAGCAAACCAGTTTTGAGCACAGGCAATGTCTTCTGGATTTTACTTTAAGTATTTATTTTGGGTGTGTGCCTATGTTTGTGCTGAAAAGCAGTTTAAACTAGCCTATGCTTGTTGTTATTTGCTGGTTTAAGCTAATTCAGTTGTCCTCCCAGCCTGACTAGCACAAAACAGTTCAAAAACCCTTTAAAACCAGCAAAACAGACCAGCCTAACTAGCTTGACCAAGCTGGGATACCAGGGCTTTTTATGTCTAATTTGTTTATTGTTTTTTCACAAGGGCTGTAGCAGCATAGAAATGGCTTTCAACTAAATCAAAGTGGTAATTTAAGGCCTGGAGGTGCATTTTATTTGCATTGAACAACATATAACGCTCATAACACCCGTCAGAATTACATTCTCGCCGAGCAAATTCACCTTTGTGGCAAAGTTATGTATTTAATTAATTCTTCAATTCCCACTCCATCGGTAGCAGATTGTATGGGGCTCCTCCTTTTAATTAGCTTTTCTCCAGCACCGGGGCACGATGTTTCAATTAGACACTTAATGAAATTCAATGATCATAAAATACAATTACCACCACGGTGCATCTCTTCGCTAAAACCAATTACAGTCGCGGTAACTAGCGAGAAGTTCTTTCATCACGGACGGGAAGAGCGGCGTCTGGGGATGCGTGCTTCTCCTGTTAGCGATGTTAGCAGTGGCGAAGGCAGAGTAAAATGGTGGGTGGCCTGGCGTGGCACTTGACCCTCTTGAGACAAGTAATTATGGGTGATTTGGCAGCTGGTGAGGTGATAACTAAATATGTGTGTGTGTGTGCGTTCATCGATTTTGAGAGTTTGACTCCACCGTTTGTTTTTAGTTGTGTTATTTTTAGTGCTAGTTAGCAGCGCCAAATGTAATTGCAAGAATGGTTAGATAGATTTTTAAAGGACACATGTTAATATTCAGCACAAGAGCATGATAAGTTTGTGACCAGCTAACAGGAAACCATTCTCAGAACGTTGGCTAACGTTCTGTAAAAGTTTTGTCATCAAGTTATCAAAAACGGTTTTGCACTATTGTTAAATTATTTATTATTTAGCAAATAAAAAACATTATTTTTAAGTTAAACTTAACTTAATGGAAACTTTAGGGAAACATTCTTACAACCTAAAATTGTTAGCTTGGGTATTGCTTTCATACAAGTGTTCCAATAACAAGTTATTGAGTATCTTACATTTTACACACAATATGGTGAGTTATTTGTTTCGGTTTTGCTCTGCTAAAATAAATATATTTATAGTTCAAAAGCAGCTGGAAAATTAATTTTACTCCGCCCATTAAACAGGGATATGAGACAGTATAAAAATGTAACACTACCCTAAGTAATCAAAAATCTGACAGATAGAACAATCATTATTTCTAATTGCTGGTCAAGCTTATGACAGAGACAAATGTCTGCTGTCAGATGTAATCTTAAAGAAGAGACTGTAATTTCTATTGTTGCTGTGTTTATATAAAACCACAAAGCATATTCTGTGAACCCTTTGAAGTGCACACTAAGTAGTGTAAGACTATTTCACAGAAGTCACAGCAGGAATCTTTATTATGTTTGACAGTAATGTCAAATGCAAATGATGAAATACCATTCATGTCTTTGAAAGTTGTGGTCTTCAGTGAAAAAGGTAAAAACTTCTGAGCATCAACGCCTGCAGCCGTTTAAGGGACGATCGAATCGTTCAGAGGCCTGTGCAGGGATTTCAGCCTGACGTGGACCGACCGCTGCGGAAAATTGGCCAGTGACCCCCGAGATGGGTCAGTCCCAATTCACAGATGGCAAATTGCGTGGAAGGCATTGATTAATGGGAAAGACACAACTCGTTATAGTCGGCGGTGTCATCCCAGCTCTCTGAGTACCCTGCGCTCCCACCCTCTCACTCCCCCTCCCTCACCTCTCATCAAGTCGATGGATGAAATAACAATTTAACAATTGATCTCACCTCCTGCAATTAATTGACGTTAGTTGCCAAAAAGAATAAACCGTAACGTCACCGGCACCCGGCACATAGACATGCTCACGTTGCCATTTGAGATGTCAGTTGATTGTTACTCAAAGAAATCAAGGTTCTGGATAAGCCAGAAAAGAGATACTCCCATACCAATTTTAGGTTTCAAGAATGTTTCATTTAATAAAAACATTTCATAAAATAATATTGTTCATCAATTCATAAAAAATAATGTTTAAGAATGTTGAAAACATCTTTTTTTAGACATTAACCTTGTTTGGTTAATTCTGTAACTTTTTAAAAACCTTTTAATTCTGTTAACATTTTACTATTCTGTTAACATTTTACTAAATATATAAAATAGAAAAACGTTCTACTAATGTTACTTCAAGTTCATTTTACAATAGCTTGAAAGCAGCAGAGCCGTTTTAAAAATACTCTAGTTTTCACAAGTGGTTAAAATGTTAGTTAAATGTTTTCAAACAGGCTTTATCCAATTTGTTGCCCTAACAGAAGAGACACAAACAATTCATTTCAATTTTATTTATATAACACTTTTACAATGTTACATTGCTTTTAATAATTATGCTTAACATATAATACAGAGATATATAAAAGAAATACAAATATCAAACATGTTCAACACATAATACATGGTATTATTGCAAATAGTATTGTGTTTTAAACCAATTATGGATTCTTAAGGATAAGTATGAAGGCTCGTACTTCTCTATGTGGTGTTTGAGAGGGTAATGTATTCAGACTGCCTATTAAAACAGTATGTACTTCTGCAACATGTAGTCAGTTAACATGATAGGTATCATATTAAACAAGACATGCTGTTTCAGTGTACATGAAGATGGCACAGACAAACAATCTTATGAGACGAGTGTAAAAGGGATTTGCAACAATGCCATAAAATACATAAAATATACACAATACAAATACCTTATAAAGCAAGTCAACAAATGGCTCATTTATAGTAAACTTATTTAAACTTCTGCACATTTAGATGTGTGATGTTGTCTCCCATAGAGTATAAGCAGTATTTGCAGACACAAAGTAAAACGTTTTTAAAAGTGTAGGTCTGAGCACCACAAACAACAAATTTACTTCCAATATTTTATTTACATCCAAAACACAACAGAAACAAGGTTTTAAAATTTAAACTCAAGAAAACTAAAAAGTAATGCAATGGCTCCAGAAGGGACCAAGTCTGGGGGTAGTAAAAACTCTTAAATACCTAAAGAAGAAAAATTTTACCCTAGCTTCTTTCCTGGCCACAACACAGAAGAAAACTAAAAGTTAAATAAAAATGGCACCCACCTCCCTACAGCTTCCAAAATAAACAAATATACAATAAGTAAGGTAGCTGGCAAGCTAGATGCTAACTAATAAAACACAGCATGGGAAATTAGCAGGCATTTATATGTACACTTAAACTAAGAGTAATACAGGAGACAAACAATCAATGAAATAGCACAATACCACAGAGTAGCACATGTACCACATTTAACAGCAGGAAGTAGAATGAAGCAACCGGCTAGGCAGGGCAAAGACTCTGCTCTGGAAAACCTCTCTTAAACTCTGTCCATTTCTTCTTTTACATTTCTTTTTCTTTCTTGAGTGGTAAGCAGACACAGCTGGGACAATCAGCTACCTGCCGGACAGATAGAGGAGGAGGAGTCAAACAGAGAAACGTTGAGAATACGTTTCTAGTTGTCAAACAGGTGAGAGATAGAAAAACAACCTTTAAATAACTTCAATTTATTTAACTGATTTTGTTTGCTACTTTTAATGTAGCTATTTTCTTTTTAAAACATAAGTCTTACTTAAGTTGAACTACTTTAAATTACTCCTAGCTTGAAACTTGGGAATCTATATTTTCAAGATAGCTTTCCCAACAATGAAACGCAGAGGAGCTGCAGGCCGCAGAGGAAACAAGGATAAAAAGAGATTGATTCTTTATCCGTGGACCAAACAAGAAAGATCCATGCTTTCCTAAGTCAGTCACACGCTTAGCAAGTGAGGACTCATTCAAAATTAATCATCACCCAAATCTCTTTCCAATAACGTCTTGTCCGGTGTCCCCAGTGAGAAGTCATTTTTTACTTTTAAAGTGCATGTATTTATTATTTTTTTGGTCTGACTGATGGCAGATTGCCCTGTCTGACTGTGAAGGAGCAGGGAAAGATGTGCTATTGGAGAAATATCATGTTTGATCCAGATCTCTTGCTCATGTCTAGGCAAAAGATGACTTATGGTTCTGACTCACTCACCTGTAGCAGAGACTCCTCTGTAGCTGTCCATATAGAGCACAGGACATATTCACTGTGACTTATGATGGAAGATGACAAACTGTAACTGTGTTCGTATTTGCTCCATCTTCTGCTAGAAACATCAAGACCTTGCAGTGCTTTGAAAACTGGAACCGTCCAAGATTAAAGAGGTAATTCACCTAAAATGTCTTTATTTAGTTCTAGGTAACGCATAGCTTTTATGCTGTTTTGGTCATTTTTGGAGCTTGTCGGTTCTGGTCACTATTATATATAGCAAAAGAGGTGAGATTTATCACAAAACATGTCTTGAGTGAGTGTCTAATCCAGTGTAAGCAGGTGTAATGGAGAAATAAGCTCGGCTTCTTATCACATACATGCCAAGTTTTATTAAGGAGGCTGGGATTTGACAGCAGACACATTTCCTCTGCTGAAGAATATCTCTGCTCTTCACCCGTGTCACCTACAAAGATGGAGAGCAAAACAGAACTAAGGCACACATCCTTTAAAAGGCTAAAAATGGAAACTTTCTGTAGGTACGTATCTTGTGACAAATAACACCATCTAGTTAAAGTTGTCGAAATTGATACAGTTTTGTCATTGAATTATGACCCAACAGCACAACCTCTCTCATAAGCCCCGCCCTCCAGTTACAGGTTAGCCAATCTGATGTTGGCAAAGCGAACACATTAAAATGGAGAGCATTTAGTAATTTAACTTTATAATGTACATTTTACTTTCTAATGTCTTTATGATTGTGTGTTTATTTCACAAATAAAAAATGACTTGTGGTTCTATTAAACAGACTTCTTTGCATGCTAGCGTAGTTTAAACAGGAAGTAGCATGTATACCATTCATAAGCTCACTTACCTCATCATATTTCTCATTACAGGCCTCCGCAGAGTTAATTTTCCCTTTGTTTAATTGCTGCCTGAACCAGAAGCTCTGGGAAGCCTCATCGCTGAACGCCCGTTTTAGCCGTGCTGAACTCTGCTTCCAACGCGTTAGGCTCATTATCATATTAGCAAAAAATGGCTAACAATGCCACAACAGAACCAGTGAACTTGGATTAATAGGAGTCGATGCATTACGGGGCAAGCGAACAGACTTCTCCAGGCTTGTAAAGCAGAGCTAGACATCCTGCTGTGAAGGTGGAACGCTAAGTCGGACATTAATCCACTTAAGATGGCTCAACATTGTGAAACGCTCGACGCTCCCGGAGTCTCGCGCTTAACTCTCCGACTGAAGCTCTTTGTTACGAGAGATTATTTTAATTTAGAATACTGAGATGGGTTTAGAGGGGGTTTGGAGGGGTCCATCAATTTCAAATGGGTTGCATTTGTACATGTTAAATGTATTTTGTTCATAGAATTAAAGGTTAAATGTGTTATCTCAGATTTATCATCAAGGCTCCATTTACCTAGAACAATACGCAAGCCACCGGAACACCATAGCAACTGCTTAGCAACGCCCTGGTAACCACCTAGAAGGCTGTAACTGTTGCATAGGTAAGTACCACTCATAATGTATAAACATCTATTTCTAAACAAATATACATCCATTTCAAGAAGCTCACATACTGTAAAAATATTGTATTTATTCATCATTCTTTTCTTAACATGCTTATTTATGGGGATATTCATTCATTAGGTGATATTTTCGCAGGAGTGCTGAGTCATCTTCAATAATTTAGCCTAATGCGAAGCTGGACAGTGGCCAGATCTCCTTCTTTGCTCAATATATCACACATGTATAACCACAACAAGACTACATGCATTACACCAACCATCCATCAGGGCAGACCAGAGCTGTGGACGTCTTCTCCGTGTGTCAGAGAGCAGAAGCTCCTGTAAACTATTTCTCTTATTTGCCACCAATTTTTCATTTTACATTGCGATTGTGTTATTTTTCCTCACAGGGGTCCCGAAATATATGAACCCTGTCCTGACGTACCCCCGGTTTCCATCAGGTTTTGTTTTAATGGCTTTATTCACAGCAGGCCTGTCGGGGAATTTTTATTTCGACTCTGTAAGCTGAGATTTTGTGAGCAGAGAACTTTGAAGCAGAGGTGATGCATTAGCATGATGAGGGTGGAGAGTTCAGATTCTCACCTTTTAGCTCACGCAACGTTGAATATTTTAAAAGTGCAACAATATTCTGATTTCTGCTCATAGAATTTTGGAGCTGCAATTGTTTTGAACTGAAGAGCAAGTGTGCGTGTATATATTTCCAGGACTTTCACACGGAAAGTGCGCTTGCTAAATGGAGCCAGGCGGACTGGAACAAAACACGGGGGTTCTACACACGTTGTTAAGAGGTAAATGTTTTTACTTGGCACAATGTCTGATTATTCTCAAGATGAGACAATGCAGTGTTCAAACATGCAGAAAAGTTACTAAAGTTTTGTTTTCTTTATTGTTAAAGAAAGTCTGACTGGATTTACTACCAGAACTTTTAAAGGCGCAGAGCTGCGCGTGATATTGCACCTGCTGTAGATGATTTGCAAGAGATGCACACAACAGCTTTCACACTGACCAAACAAACGAAACTCCGTTGCCAAAAGGTTTTTATTGCGGAAGCACACTGAGCACAACAAGTCATTTCTCGGGGATCATTAAAATTCTCCATGATCTTTGCAACTTTGAATCAAATAGAAAAATCATGCGAGGCAAACACACGGGTAAACCCAAAATACTGCCCGAGGTGTCTGACCTTCCTGAGGGGTAAAGTGGAAAAGATCTCTTGCAGACAGGCCAGAGAGCTACTCATCTGCCAAGCGTTGCCCTGGTGTCAGTTTCATTTCATCGCTGTTTAAAGTGATGCAGGACTGTTTGGGATAGCCAAAGAATAAATTCTGCTTTTGGCTGTGAAGGGAAAAGCTGCTTATTTGCGGCACGGGCTTGAGGATGAACTAAACACACTCCAGGGAAGAAAAATGCTGTAGGATGGAGAAGTGCATAAGATGCGATGGAAACTGGTGCAGGTTTAGCCCTTTATGCGCTTTTAGGCATTAAATCTTCTGACAACTTCCTAAGAATGTTACCTCTGGGGTATATATAGAGCATGACGCTTGTGTCGAATACTGTACTTGTGTATATACTATCATTTCTTTCGTTTTAGTTTAAAGCATGATATTTTGTATTCTTCATTAGTTAAAACAGTTATTCTTAATGTATCATCTATTCTTTTCATAAGATGTTATGATATATTGGGCCTCTCTTTATTAGCTTCCAGTGCAATGTTAGATTTATTACAAGGTCCTGTTTTTTGTTTTTAAAACAGTTCTTGGGTTAGTTATGTCACCAGATCTGGTCAATATAGATGTTCCCTTCAGGACTAAACTCACGCTTTTGTCGTTGCTAGTGCCATGTTCCTTTTGCTAGTGCCTTTTAAAACACTGCAGCTATAGCCACATGCAGACGTGGTTAGTTTAGCAGAAACACATCTAACCATTGGCTAACAGAGATGACCCTTAATTAGCATAATTACACAAGGCTTCCTAAAAACCAGCTACTTGTTCAGACAACCCACCGATGTCCCTACTGCCTGGTAGTCTGACATTTTTTTGTTCTTTGTATGTTTAATGAAGTTGAGGAACTTTACCCGACTGCAGAGAAACTTCTTTGGCAAGACCAAACTCAAAATGAAAGCCTCTGTGTTTACAGACTCACTCCAGGAGAGAAAATCTAGGCCATAGCACTAAACCAATTACTTTCTTGCAATGCAATTATGAATATTCACCAAAACATTAAATATTGATTGGTCCGTGTTAACTTTGAGTCACAGTGAAAATTAAAACAAATATTAATCACACGCCAGAATAATAGCAATATTTATGAGGTCCAGCACGGTGTTGCAGAAGTATTTGAAAATATGATGAGATAACCTCTGTTTTTGTTCTCCAATCTACATTCCTAATAGAGGGGACAATCTACATCCAATTAATTGTTAAACCCACAGACACACACACACACACACACACACACACACACATACCTTTTGATATTAAAGACATCCATGTCTGCTAGCAGGATGACTAAATGTCAACCTTCCGTGTTCACGTTCCCCTTGCGGAATTTGATATCGTTCCGTCTTATTGCATTTAGAGCTCATCACGTTTGTCCTTTTCTCCTGGATGTTAATGAACCTCTTCACCAGCTCGCTCTATGTGTAATTTTGAAATAACCCACAGAACTGAAGAGACGTCATTGGCTGTTGTTGTGGCTCACATTTATCGTCAGGGTGTGTCAAATGGTGTGCGGAGACGCCAGATGCTGTACAGAACTAGTCGGACTATTATAAAGCAATCTGCATTCGGGTACGGTGGTTATCTTTGATGTATGTGTCTGGGTGTGTGTGCGTGTGTGCGTGTGTTTGACCTACCTGTACTTTTTTGGGGACAAAATTGCTGATAAATGTCTCCAGAAGTTAGTTAGATCCCACACAACTCCCTTTAGGGATGATTTATAAAAGGATAGGGACTGACTAATGCATTTTGCTTGCTTCTAAAAATGTCACAAGTGGAGTTCCAGAGGTTGGAATTTTTATTATATATGATGGTTCATGTTATTCCAGCATGTTCCAAGAATGTTCCAAAGATGCTTTAGTGAAAACAAGGAAATCTGATGTTTTTGTGTAAGAGTTAACATGGTTAATGTCACACATGTACTTGCATCTAGAAATAGAACGGATATACACTTCTTCAAATTTTCTACATCACAACTTTCTCTTGTAACAAAATGGTAAAATAATTTTAATCCTAAACTTTTGTTTTCTTCTAGGTTTGAATGGATAACACATCCCGGATTCTCAATGTGGAATTTTGGACCTCACTGTACGCATGGACTGTACGTATGAATTGGTATGGCAGTAGATATTTGAACATTTTGAAATGTGTACATACTTTTTACAGTTTAATTTGCAGTTTTAGCCATTTTTATGGTTTGAATGTAATCCTGATATGATTATTTAATAACCTGCACAAATACACACATTCACAGACAAATCTTTCATATATTTTGACTATTTTGAACTGAAACATTCAGTTCATTAGAAACATTCATTATTCTATTTTTGGGGAATGTCTGTAGAATGAATTGAACATGATAAAATTTGTTAAAAAGAACTAATAAGTTTAATACACTTATGCAACTTCTAATAAACAGGCAGACATGGAGCAGGACATTATGTAGGACTTCACTGCTCGATTGGAACGCCCGACAACCTCTCCGTGATTCCTTGCGGGCCTGCTGACTCAACGCCCTGCTGCTGTTCTAGCCACTTAACCACCAGGAGATACTTCCCATCTGAAACAACTTTGAAAAGGTTTCTCCTCTTACCTCATCATACACTCCTGAATCAAGTCTAATTAGCGCCGATGTTCGCTTGGTCCGATTAAAGGTCAGGCGGTTCTCTGAAGCATGTCTCCTGCAGTCCCAGCCACCCAGGTGTGAGCAGGTGTCAGACGCAGTCAGGCAGAAATCTATCTGTCTGTTCGCGCTCCTTAAACCCCGCGGGAAAATGAGGAGCATCTGGTGAACAGGTTCATCTGTTGTAAAATTGGATGGCTGCGTCTACCGAGAGTCCATCTCGACTCTGGTGAGAATGGAACAACAGAAGTGATGGTTTGTTCGAGCCTTCTTTGAGGCTAAATACCTTAGCGGAAAATGCATTGTTGTGATTTGCGAAACCTCGTAATTAAATGTCGACTTGTTTTGTTGTCATTTTCAATAGGCAAACAAACAATTTAAAGGCAGAAAGTAACACGAGCATATCATTTATGCAGGAAAATGAAAAACAGGTGGGGTAAATAAAAGGATTACACAACAGATCCTGCTGGTAGGAAAACTCACAATGATGTTAATGTAGTTGTCTCTAAGAGGAATCAAGGGAGGTTTTTGAGCTTTCTTACACCTCCAACTGCTTCCTATTGATCGGAGCTGCGTTTTTGAATAATCCTCTGCATTTTCGGGAGAGGTTCTCCCAAAGTCCCCGACAATCTGTTTTGGCTGTGCCTCGCGTCCCCCAGAAGTCCTACAGGACCTCCAGCTGACTTCTCCAGCTTAGCACAACCACAGCACATCAGAATCTTGGTGGTAAATTTATGTAGTCTTTGTTTTTGTTGTCATGTCGCCGCGTTTCGTCTCTCCTGCGATGCAGATGTGTGTTCGGATGAATAAGAGGCAGGAGGACCTCTGGCTCCTGCAGGAATTCTGCTGAGGTTACTTTCATAGCACTGTCAATAGCAATTACCACGCCGGGTTTCTCCCCGGGAAGATGCATCACAGGCCCAGAAAAGATTCCGGCAGCCATGTGCTCCCTCATTAAGACTGCAGGAAGTTTTTGTCGATATAAAACAGCATTGACTTCAGAGACTGTATACAGTCCACACTCAGGAGTAAAGAAGGGTGTGATACCAAACCTGTGAAAGGTAAAGCAGTGGTTCTTAACTTATAAGACATAAAGTGGCAATCCAGCGTGGTACCTAAAGTGTATTGAAGAATAAAATAAAAGTTTGAAATGTATTATTAGTGCAAAAATGTTCCTAAGTGTTTTTGTCTTGTTGTACAGTAAAAAAAAAATCCAGGTAGTTTTTTTCTGATAAGCTGTGTAAAATATTGACTGTTAATTCTCTTAATTCATCAAGTAAGTTTTACAATCCTATTTATGTTATTATTTATGCAAAAAAGTTGATTTTTATGGAGTTTTTGTTTTTATTAGAATTAAGCATTGTATTCTTCTTACTAAACATGATCAGACTGGATTGCCACTCATTGTTTTTGCCACTCAGGTTTTGCAGTTTAGAATGTTCTGGTATATTGGCATTGACATTGTACGAACAATTACAAAAACACATTTTCCAGCACGAACTGTGGGATCCATATTTCACCTATTGTTCAGTATTCTATGCTCTGTAAATGCAAACCTCAGCAGTCTATCCATCAGCATGGCCTGAATGTCAGACTTTTTTATGCTGTGACTTTCTGCATTAATAATTAACTTCTGCACCCCAATGACAGAAACGTTTAAAATGCTAATTCGTAATAATTGTCCCAGAAGCTGCCTAATTTTAGGGATTGACACTTCGCTAAATGTGTTTAAAATTTGTTTTTCTTTCCCTTTAGTTTTAACATTCTACCAACTGAACGCAGAAAACATGCTTTGGGTTCCACATCACAAATCAAGCTATGTGTGGTTCCAGATTAAAGAATGTGTACTAAGTGATTTGCATTATTCCTGGATGCAGTGTAAACTGAAGCGGTTTAAAATTATCCTTCTATTGTGATCAGTAGATCATGACAGACATTTTGTGTCGACATTTGAGAAGAATGTTGAGAAAGAAAGTCCCTGCTGGGATGTTTAACTTGCATCGTTATCGTTTGTCAAAGTCGTCAACGTTTCTCAAACTGACGCTTATTAGAAGAGTCAAGAATGAATTTCTAGCATTATTATTTCTGTCCTTTTCCTCATGGCACAGCATGACTCCACAACAATGCCCTTCAGTAGATTTTGTCAATCTTTCGTGTTATTGAAACATATCAAACGTTTCTGTCTCATTTTCTAAAAAAAGGTCCTGCAAAATCGAAATTGTCATTATTCGCACACCCTCTTGTCATTCCCAGCTTGTATGCTCTTATTTTTTTATAACACAAAATAATAAAATTATTTACTTTCCTGTTCTGTACTGTGATAGCAATATTGTAAATCTTTTTTTACATTTTACAGCTTTTTGTGTAAGAAAAACAGACCCATCTCAAAATAAAATCATTATTTGCGGGTTGTCAGTTAGTAAACTGAACTCAAGAATTTGGATGAATCTGATTTTATTCTTTTGAATCGATTCTTTTAAACAAAATGGTTTGGAGTCAGAATGACAGAATTGGGTGAACTATTTGTTTATCATTTGTTGACTAATCTGTCAATGTCTCTCTGTGTCCTTTTGTCCCATAGACGTTGGAGAACCATGAAGTGAGAACCGTGAAGCGAGAACCTGCGCGTCTGGTCGTGATGAGTTCAACATGACTGGAGCGTGAAACAAACCCGTCCCGTACTGATTACGACCAACTTAATAACCTCCATCATATGAGCTAGTACTGTGATACCAATGAACTGTGACCAATCATTCACATGATTGGACTATAGGGGGCTAGGCTTGGGTGGCCCAATAAAAACAGTTGGTCCTGAGTTTCAGTATTCATATAAGAGCAGGACAGATGGTCTGAAATCTCTAAGCCCCCACAGTTCATTACTTTGGCCGTCTCTTGTTTGCTTCCAAACATGTTTGTTCAACACACAGACAATAAACAACAGCCAGTGTGAGATTTCCGTCCTCGTGTTTGCCCTTTAAAGCAAATTGTTGCCTACAGATGCTGGCAGGACCCCAGCTCATGCAGACCATGATACCACAGTGATTTTAAAAGGAAGTAACTGCTTAACAGAAGGCCCCTAATGAGCGTTTGAGATTTTAATTGAACACTTAAGGAAATATTGGGACGGATACGTGCACGTCGCTCGGAAGGTTGGAAGGAACGGTTGTGGCATAAAGACAAAACATGACGACAATAATTCATTATGCTAATAGCCGGATTAGCATAAACACAGTATAGATAAATCCAATTACCCCGTAATGCTCACCGAGTTGCAGATTTATGTAGTTTAGCGTGCACATTTTCTGGCTCACTGCTGCCGGTCACAGTTATTTATTGCCATTTGCTTCACAAGCACCAGAATAAGCCTGCCAGACGATCATGAAATGATGTCCTAATATTTCCAGAAACAAACCAAAAAAAAACGGCTCACAAGATTCCAGGTGCTGTCGTTGCCACTAAAAAGAATCTCACTTTGAGTGATTGTTTGTTCCCATTGATTCTGAGTTTCATCTTTGCCATCGACTGCGTGTCATAGTTTATAGTTCTTAACATAATTGCAGGCTGGTCTTTTCCTTCTCGTTTGTCAGTATTAATGATCAGCCTGATTTCTTCTGCAGAGCTTCAAAAGTTAAGCGTTCACAATACGAATCTCTTTAAAAGATTTAGCAGAAGTTACGTTTGGTTCATGGTGTATTCGAAACAAACAATTACTCCAAAATGTAAATTTGTTACTATTTACTCACGCCTTGTTATTTTTTTACCATAACTCAGTTCAAATGTGCCTATGCTGCAGGTCTGAGATCAGTATATATTTACTTACGGTGTTTGTAGAAAGTTGTAGTTTAAATGGCAATTTTTTCATCAATTTGCTTGTTTGAAATCCGTTGGGCAAATAAGACACTGGATGCTGATACAGTAGTTATTGTAGTTAAAGATGATTATGGGCAATTTACAAGAGGTTTTGTGCTCTTGTCATTTTCTGCTGTTTATTCATATAAATCGCAGTTGAATGTGTTTACCTCTCAAATCAGCGCTCAGAGCCATCATAAAAAAATGACAATACATTTTGCAAGGTCACAGTAGACACGTCCTGGAACAGTCCAATGAACTCTCGTAATCAAGGTTAACATGGCGAATCCTGACAGATTCCTGTGATGAAATTACACATCACGGCCCCCGTGCTAAAAATACACGTGATTGAAATAGACGTGTCCCATGATTCCTAGCGAACCGGCACGGCGAAAGGGCCTAAGGTGCTTTTTCTTCCTTTTCAGCTATTATGGTGGCATGGGGGGACAAAAGCTGATCTGAGTACAGCGAGTCAAGTGGAGACCTGTGGATCACATGGTTCCATCTGATATTCTCCACCAGCCTGAGGACAGTGTCAGAGAATAATTCCAGCCCCCCGGGAGGGAACCAGTTTGCCACTGTGTCCCGCTGTCCTCTCAGACAATAGGAAGGGTAATGGCTTCCCTAAGGCCTTTCCTATTCAGTCTGATTAGACCACCTGCATCATGGAACCAGCCACTACAACAATTAGCTCCATTTATCAACCTCACATCCTTGAGAGAGGGGCAGCTGGAGAAAGAGAGGGAGAGAGACAATACAGGGAGAGTCTGAGATGAATAAAATGAAAAAGAAGCAGAAAGAAAATATCTTAAGCCTAAAGTGGTTAGCTGGACTCCCGGCCCTGCCAAGTTGATGGTTTAAGAAGAGTTTTGAGGTACTTGTTTGCTGGTTAGGCTGAGAGAGCAAACCACCTTAGACTGGTATAGCCATTGTTGTTGTTGTTGTTGTTGCTGTTTTCTTCTTCTGCTTGTGTTTGAGCAACAGAGACATGAGCTGATGGGAGAGAGTTCAGTGAACATGCCAAACCCTTGTTGCCTGATTTGTAAGGAAATATTCTTTAGCACAAGCGTTTTAAACATGATGGCTTGTAAATAAGGGCACTGCTGCTAATTGGAAATAACAGCATAATCCACAATCGATTGCTTGCTTGCTCAGACTGTATTTCATTTAGCATTAGTTCTGAGGAACAAAGATTATGGCCTACAACTATTCCCATGTAAGGAAATACAGATAGATGGGCTAGCCAGCAGTTTTGAACGGTGCAAGGGCCGAGCGCAAATGTGAGAAATGTGTGTGAAGATTCTAGAGTAAGTGTTGTTTAAGAACTAACCTTGACACCACTGTGCTATAAATGTTGAGACTAAATAGTTCAGAGCAGATGAACAGCAGGGACGAACGATTTTTCTGTCCAAACCTCTGGAGAGATCCGCAGCTGAACGGAGACAAAACACGGCGCCGAGAGACCTCGGCCCTTTGTCTCAGCTAAATATAATATGCTATATTTTTCATCGCACTGGAACGTGTTTTTAATCGCGCAGGAGTTATTTGTCATGAAAAGAAACGGTATTACAAATTGGGTTGAAAAACAACAAGTGACTTTCTTGCACAAAACTCCAGTTTAGAAAACTCCAGACTAAAGTTAGGTGGTTCATTTTACGTTCCTCTAGAGTTTAATGCTAATTCAAAACCGCCACCGCAATATGCTTCTGTCCCTCACCAGGCAGAAGAAACTAATGTTGATCTTACTTTTCATTGAGGGCTGTAGCACCATCATTTGCCCAATTGCACAGTTATTGGTATTCCAACCATAAATGGCCGAGGTAAAGCACTTACAGAATGTCAACACGAGAGCTTTGCTAATTATCCAGCCTCAGAAGCCATACTTCATAACGGAGGGTTTGTGAAGTGCAAGGGTCTCCGATTCCCCCTCGGTCACTGTGCCCCCATAATCCGGCCTCATCACAGTTGTCACTAAGACAGTATATCCATCGTCTAGAACTGCGGCCTTCACAAAGTCCTTAATTAAGTCCTGATCACCCTGTCCTCTCTCACTGGCATCAGTGTGTTTAATTTCCTGTCTTCATATCTTCAACCCT